>BGPR01002090.1:0-160856 GCA_013235015.1 Araneus ventricosus
TGATGGAGGCATTTCGTACGTCCTCAGGAAGTTTTGTGCTGTGTGGGACTCGCCCTAACAGCCCACTATTAAAGCAATCTAAAGGTGCCGCTTCAAGAAATCGAGTAATCAGTGTTCCAGATGATGACCTGATGTCACCTTTTGCATTTATAGGTGAAGTAAATGGATTTAAAAAGCCGATCCTTCGAGGCATCGGAAATACAGTAGATATTGTGTCTAGGAACAGAATAAGACCAGAAATGCTTACAGGTCAACAAATATGGATTCAACAGCCGTTTGATCAGAAACCTATCTACTTGCCTTTGGCAGAATTAGAATTGAAAGGAAAATTTGATCACCTTAAAACTAAAGCTGCAGTTGTCTGTAGTCAAGCGGATAAAGGAAGATATTTGTTGGGAAACCGAACAGCAACCTTGCTAGGAAAAGATAGCGAATGTCTGATATTTCTCAAAATGAATATCCTACACTCTAGAGACCAGAAGCGAATGGTTCAGCAAGAAACGGAAACAGGCGAGTTTCGAAATAACTTTTATAAGGGAACCAAAACTAAAGAATTACGAAAATTCAGAATTTCCAAAATATTTGTCAATTATGCATCGATGCCAAGATATTCTTATGGGACCTCGAGGACAAGAGAAACAGTCAATCAGTTAAATGCAATAAACGAGAAGAAGCGACTTCAAGTCAGAAAATATGCTGAAATAAGGTCGCCTGCAACAAGAACTGTTTGTCTAAAAATGATACCAAAATAAAATTTGTGACGTAAATTTAAAAAATAACATCTAATTAGAAAGTCATTTGGAAATATCTATTGGAAAGTTATCCTTGCATTCAAAAGAGATAGCAAAATCATATGCTCGATAATATAATGACAAGCTCTTTGTTGAATGAAAAGGATGAATTAATTCCTGATTATAAGATTTCTGTAAGTGCAAACAGATTAAATGACCGTGCACAGAAGGAGCCTAATATATATTCTTCAAAAACGGAGATATCAAACGAAAGACATTTGTCTTCAGTGGGTGGTCAGAATATTAAAAATAATATCAAGAGAAAAATATCTAGAGAAAGATTGATGCAAAATGATTTCAGACAAGTTAAAACTATTGACAAATCTGATCCACTTAATGTAGATGGTGTTTTTTCTCAGAGTCGTTGCTGTGAAGATAAAAGCTGTGATAGCAGTACCGTGGAAGATCATATATTCAATGCGGAGATGTGCATAAAGAAGGAGTCTCAAGATAGAAATGCTGAAAATAATGAGAGTAAATGCGAAGCTATGGACACCTCATAAACTCTTTTAAATAAAAATGGAGCAGCTAATGATGCACCCAATGTTGCTGTTGATAATTTCAGCTTGTAAGATGAATTACATGGACCTGAGACACTCCCTAATTACGGTGAATCATCACCTTCAACTCCAGGAAGTGTGAATGGAAAAAAAGGCTAAATATAAAGTGAAACACCAGCATAAAACCCATAAACACAGGAAGAAAAAAAGAAACCCAGTTAAGATAAATGTTTGAAGATTCTTCATTTGATTCAGAAGTTAAGAAATTATCTCGTTGGACAACGTTTTACTTTAATGGCTAATTTCAATCCAATATTTGGTGGTAACAAATATGTGTGTGCGGCTAGTAACAATCTCATATGAATGATAAAATCATAAAATTTGCTGTCATTTTAAACTAACCATAAACCTAGTTCAAAAAGTAAAACTGGGATAGATTAAGCAAGTTTCTAAGCTTAATGAGCCTTCCTTATTTCTCTAAAAAAATGTAAAATGTTTTATTGACTTTTAAAATTTGTGCCTATTTATGCAAATCAACTAAGTATTATAATTTCCTATTAAGTTATATTCATTTTGAACTCATGCACTTCTTTGAGTTGTAAAGAACGTGCAATATTTTATCATTATTGACCGAACGAAGTGGGGGTCTAAGTTTTAAGTCCAGCATTTTGCACTTGTCTGTCTGTAAATTTCTTTGTTGCTCGATTACGAACAAATGCGTTGTTCAATTTCCTTGAAATTGGGCAGAAATATTTCTTGACGCAATAGAAAACGATGTATATGTTTTATTTCATATTATTTTAATTCGTTAATAAAATAACTATTTTAATTTTATATAATTATTATATTTATTGGTAATAATAACGTGAGTGGCAAACGGATTTTGGCAATTAAGATCATGGCATCAAATTTGTAAATAAACACAGTTCGCTTATTGCTATGTAACATTATACGCATTTCGCTAAATAAATGTTATCTATTTTTGTAATCTTTGGCAATCTTTTAGTTCTATATTTATATTTGAACTCATTCACCATCTAAACCATTTCTTTTATACCATATATAGCGTATTAACCAATTCAAAGAACTTTAAAATATCGTTTATAATTGTTAAGCCTAAATAGAATTATCAGACGCTTTTTCGCGAAGATAATTTTGTGCCTGCCTTATAAATCCTCCAATCTCTTTCCAACGACATATCTTTGCTTCTATATATATTTTTTTGTAAAATTGTAATATTTATCACCAAGTTATTTTGAGTTCCATCTTAATTCTAACGAAGTGAGTTGGGGAAAAATATTTTAATTTGATGCATATTTAATAGTGAAATCTTCTCGATGGTTTTTTAAATAACTAATTTAAGGATTAAATTTCTCTCTGTGATTTTTTGGTGCCATCTTTTTAAAAATATTTCGATATGCCTCCTAAAAAGAGCTAGAGATGTTTTGCTAATTTAGCATATTGCGAACAATTTTAACCATATTAACTCCAAATTTGTCACACCTTAGTATTGTGCTAAACTTTTGAACACCAGTGTATCTCCTCCAGATTCAAATTTTGATGTCGTGTGTCGTACAAAAAATGTAGCCTTCACGTTAAATAACATTTGCTAAGCTTTTAAAAAATGCGACAAAGAGAAAATCTTGGATTTTTGTATTTGAGGATGGGGTGGGGAGCGAGGTCTACTGTGCACAAAACTACTAGTATTTGTCTGGTTTAAAAAATAAGCATAGAAATTTCATGTGCAAGTCCGAAATGTATGGCCACGTTTTCATGTTTAAAAATTTATTGTGCTCTCTGTTTAGGTATTTCCTTTGAAATTGTATTTTTAAATGCTATTTAAATATATGTTAAACATTGTTTGGGGTGTGTGTACAGATCCATGATGGTAAGATTCCTTCGTGATGAATGCTTAGTCAAGGGACTCTAAGAACTTTTCCTTGTTAAAACCTCCGAAAAGGGAGGTATTAAGACTGTAATGTATTGTTTTCAGGCTTCAATCTTATATCTTAAATTATAGACAAAGACGGTTTTACCACTGTTTTTTCTCAAGGCACAGGCTGCACGTAATGTGATGGTTGTGATTGTTTATATTTTTAAAGCTTGGAAATTTCAGTTCCTCAAATTTTCAGGACGACTCAACTACTTTTTTTGTAAATAGCTAATATAAAGTATATTTTTGATATACAAAGCGGTAATTGCTTTAGTCTGATGTTACCGATTGGATATTAATTGGTGGCAAGCGGTGAGGATCGATTTTCCAGTTAACCGCAGTTTCATTTTCCTGTTGTGATTTGAAGAATTCGGGCTGAAGTAAAGAGCGTAAATTTGTGATATTTTTCCTGGAGCGCCATTGGGATGCAGATTCAAGATAGAAAAATATTCTGCTCAGACAAAGAGTGACAATTTGTGGACAAGAGATTTTACAGAGTGCCTTGATTCTTCATCAGTGAGTTACAGTTCAAGATAGGTAACGGATTTTAAATGTTTTCCTGGGATTAGTGGTTAGAAAATTAGATGTTATTATAATTTGAATTCGTTTTAAATACATATATTGAATTGATTCTAAGTTGAATATATCCTGTAGGCTGTTAAATGTTTTTAAATTGTCTAGGAATATTTCAAGGAGGTCTTGGTTAGTATATTTCCGGTAGATGTCCATATCTAGGAAACAAGGATTTTACCTTATAAATTTCCAGTTATTTGTATTGTTTCTTTTGACCATTTGTAAAAGGATCATTAAAAATATCTTTCTGCTTGACTATTTGATCTTATTTTGTCTTTAAATAAAATTTTTGAAAAATGGCTTTTCTCGCTAAACACAGAAAGATTAAAAATTTTAGGTAACATTATTCAATAGTTCTTGAGATATTGTGCCCAAAATATCAAAAAACACATTTTGAGATATAGCGCTTTAAAGATATGGCCATTTTCAATCTTTACGTTGAAAGCTGATACATTTTCCTTCATAATTATGGGACTTTTTTAACGCGGATTGTTTGAAGTTGTTCAGAAAATTCAGGGGAATAATATATATTCTTTTTTCATAAAATAGAATATTTCCGAGATTTAACAGCCATATGTCCCCATAAATATCATTTACGATGTTGAAATAAATGATCGCTCTTCAAGTGAGGCCATGATCCTAGAATAAGCAGGGTTTTAATTTAACTTAATTGTATAACTCAGTTCCCATGCCTCTACACACCGGGAAAAGTTGTTGACATTATATATATATATATATATATATATATACAAAAGAAAGCATCTGGATTATGATCAAAACTTTACCCAAGCTGAACGAATCTCATCGCGGCACTTTCATCGATAGGATAGGAAATCCGTAACCATATTAAGAACGTGCTGTAGAAAGGAATACAGTGAAGGAAAGAATGTATGAAGCTCTTTCTCAGTGTAATCTGAAAGTGGCCAGTTGTATTTTTGATGTCTGTTTTATGCAAACGTCCAAGTGTGAGCAAATGAAGGTAAAAAAATTTTTCATCATAAAAGAAAAGTAATTATATTCTAAAGGTAAAAGTATTTTCGCTTATTTTTTTAGCGAAGAAAGAGATATCTGAATTACAAATGTTCAACAACAGACAAGTCCATGAGGTCATTTTTGCATTAATTTCATATCTTGGTGAGACATCTCACCCTTTTCCTGACACAACGCATCAAGAATTTCCGGAAAGCACACAAGATGAGAGTGCAAAAAGTGTATTTTTAAGTTCATGCCACAACTCAGATTTCCCCTGTTTCAAAGTGTTACATTTTTACCCTATCACTGTATAGTTAGGATCCTTCTAATTTCCACAAATTTCAGATTTAAAATCTCGATATTTTAACAGGAAAAGTTTCATCTTTAATATCAAGGTTTTCGTATGATTCTTCTAAAATTACGGAAAGAGCTACGGGAATTGAAGCAAGAAATTTACCATTATGCAGTAATACACCTTTCCCGCATCCTTTACAAGAACATATAAAGGTTTCGGCTTCGAGACTGGAAGGTTCCAGGTTCGAAACCCGATTCCACTGAATATCTGCCGTGTATCGGCTTGTTGCAAGTTAAATCATACTTAGGGGACCAAAGGTCCTCTAGTGGTGAGATGGAGGGCTCTGTGTCCGATGCGCACATCATTAACTAGTGGAATTTCCGCACAAATTGTACGTTTAGTGGATCGTTATTACCTTTGGCAGGAAAACTTTGCGAACAATCAGAGAGGCAATAGAGAATGCATATTTGTCGTTCTGATAAAAGAGTGACTGATGGGTGAAGTTTCTTTTCTATGCAATTATCACCACTTTCCCTAGGGAAAATTGATAATTACCTTTACCCCTACCGAGAAATCCGAGGATCATTTTTGAAGTTTTATTCCTTCACTTCATTCGGTTCGATGTGTCTGTTTTCCCCCTCTTGCCACCTTGATATTTAATTGCTACAATGGTTTTTTTCTGCAATTTTTATTTAATACATTGGCCATTGAGTTCCAAAAGGTGGGTTTTTCATTTCAATATACTTTCACGGTGAATATTTCCCATAACAAATTTTTAAATCTGCAGAATCCTACTCACATAATCAATATCACTGTTATATCGAAAATCGCTCTATTATATCTGGAATATCATTTATTTTATGAAGAGATTCACAAAGAACTACAGATGTCTGTAGAGAACCTTTTTACTTATGAAATTTGCAGAATATGCGTTACATAGAGAACTGAAATTTTTTGGTATGGATGGACAACTATATTGGCTTAAAATCTTAGTTTCTGTAGCAAAAATGTGAAAACTAACCAAAATTCTAATTTAATTGGTGAATAAATAGAATGATTAGATCATTCCACAGAATTACCATTCGACCCAGCTAAAAAAATCTGCAGAAAATCTGAAGGTTTTTGGAACATGTTTTCTTCAGATTTTCTGCAGAAAAAATACACAATATCTGAAGAAAACTATGTTCCATATACCTTCATATTTTCTGTAATGAAGGCTAAAGTATTCATTTCAATGAATTTAATTAATCTAATTTGTAATTCAACTTACTTGCACGATGTCGATACAGATTGTGACATCACTTCAAACTCATCTTGACTTATATTCGAACCCGCGTTCGTAGAACTGCCAGGAAAGATCACTAACCACATGACTACATCAGACTGCTCAAGGTAAATAATCAACAAGGAGAGGGTAAGGTAATCTAATTGAGTTTTAACGTCACCAAGCTGTAGTGGCGTCACCATAGCTCTATTCGTGGAGATGAGTAATCGATGAGATTAGTAATATTTTTATTCAATAATTTAGATTCTCTGTTTCAATAAATTCATTTCCACCTTTTTTTCTTCCTGATAAGCCTTCTATCCATCCAAAGGGCGCAAGCTACACTTTTTCTTCTTTTTGGAGGAAATAGCTAGTCAGAAGACAGTTGGAAAACCAATTGGAAATTAATTAGATTATGAGAGGAAATTTTAAAATGGTAAAACCTCAAATATTTATTTTAAAGATTAATTTAGAACTCATTTTTTCAGTGGCATACTTAAAAAGTTAGTTCCTTAGATAATTTTCGATTGGGAAATTTTCTCTGCTGATACATGTGAGATTTGTGCTCGTCACAGCCAGATGGCGCAGCGACTCTCATACTGTAACGGCTCTATGCCACTAAGAATCAGGGGACAGGCGAGAGGTGAGATACGATGAAGAAAGGCGAACTCACGAGTAGGAGACTCCAACTGCATTTAGCTCCCTCAAAGGGGAGAATCCAGATCTCAATATTTCCAGCAACTGACCGCGCGTAGTGGTCGCAAGCAGAAGATTGTCTTAGTATAGTGGTACAATATGATCGCGTAGCTCTCCGACACTGGATACCATTTCTGAATTTATCATCAAACCTGTAACGTCAGTACTTGTAAATTATTCATCATCATCATCTCTTTTCTGTCATCATGTTAATAAACAGTTGTGTTAATTCAAGTGGGGTGATTGGTGTCATATAAAACCATCACACTTACAACCATAGGGCCTCAGCCTATTGAAACCGGTAATCTTCACTAAACAGGTACTGTACCAGTTTTCTTTTCGTTATTATCTGTTTGAATGAAAATTCTTGAAAATGAGTATTTTACATAATTTAAAGAAGATTGATCTTAAGTTACTTGCTGAAGAACTCGGAGTGACTATGCCAGATAATGCCAAAATATGTGAAATCAAGGAATTGATCGAAAATTCAGATTTATTTAAAACGGATAAAGAATTTGTCCTTGGCATCGACAAATCGATCATGGAGGATCGGACAACCAAAGAGTCTAATAACCAATCTGCGTTTGAGATTGAAAAAATTAAATTAGCTCAACTAGAGAAGGAGATTGAGCTACAAAGATTAAAAAAACAATTATTGTCTGGTGAGCGAACAAGCGCAAGGCTTAGTGTTGAGAATTTAATAACAAGTATTAAAACACTAACAATATCTTTTCCTGAGAAACCCGAGGCATTGCATTTGTTTTTTACTTTTTTAGAGAAAGCATTCTCTGCAAACGTAGTTCCAAATGGCCTACATGTCGAGATACTGAATAACTTGCTAGGAGTTAAAGCTAATAATGTTTTAACACATACTACTGTAGAGGAATTGTCGGATTATGAGAAACTAAAAGAGATATTTTTAGCTGAATTTCAACCGACACCTAGAGAATGCTTGCATAACTTTAAAATTGCTCAACGTTCACCAAATGAGTCGCATATGCAATATGTCGCGATTAATAGCCACATTTGAATACTATTGTCACGTAAGGGAAATTAAAAAGGATTTTAGAAAGTTATGTGGTTTAATTTTTGCAGATAAATTAAATGAAGCATTGGATTTCAAAACGAAAGAATATATAGGGTTTAGAGAAGGTAAAACATGGTTTTTGCCAACTAAATTAAGTCGGGAGTGTGATTTATTTTTTTCATCGCGTGGTAATTCGTTATCTGAGAGAAATAATTCGAAATTACGCAACAGAACTAATGAATCTTAAGTCATAAATCAGCCACCGCAAGCGTCGAAAGTTGAATCATTTCGCCGAAAGAAAAATCAAAATACTAAGTCGGAACGAATTTGTTTTGTCTGTGGTGCGAAATGAGAATATTTTCCTTTCGCTACAAACTGCCCGAGGCGATTTTAGAAAAATACAAATGAAAAGGAAGAGAGTAATCATTTTGTTGCAGCTGGAATTAGTACTAAACCAAAAAGTATACCTCGCAAAAAATTAGAATTCGTTGATATTTTCGTTGATGAAACAACGACGGGTAATATACAAGTTAAAAGTTGTTTTGGAAAGGAAATTTTATGCCAGACAGCGAAATTTTCTTTCGCTTGGATGAAGATCGCAAACCTGTAGAAATCGAAGCAGTAATTTCCGATCAGTTAGAAATAGAAGGGATTTTTCCGTCAGACTGTCTTAAACCTTTTGAGCTAAATGAATTGGCAGATGTCCACGATGAACAGATTAATTCCTTTTTTTCGGAAATTCAGAATAGACTACCTTTTTTTCAGCGGTATTGTAAAATGAATCACTTGATTTGACGCATGTTATTAATAGTTCTTTAACCCTCTGAGCGACTAAAAGGTCAGAGTAAGCCGTCTGAAAAATATCTCTCTGCTTTTCAATGGGTTCCTTTAAGAAATATACACCGTCCTACAAGAGGTGTTTGAAAAAGAAGCGCCTGAATTTCCCGCCCCCCCATTGATACCTGCGTGAGTTGTAATTATCCCAGCAGGGAGAGTCTTCCCCCGTTTCTTATCTCTAGCAGTTCCCCTTCCCAGAGCCGGCCGGAGGGCAGTGTGAAAGGTGCGACCGCAAAAGGTTCCTCGCCGCTGACTGATTTTTTAAAATGAAAATGATTTCTGTTTTTTCAAATCCAAGCAGTGGCGAATCCAGGGGGGCTATCGGGCTTCAGCCCCCCACAGAGCTGGCAGAATTCTTGAATTTATTTAAAATCACTGCAACTGTTTGTTCTTAACTTCCCCTTTTTTTTAAAAAAAATAATTAAAATGTGAGAACATTGCTTTCTGGCTTGACAGGCTCGAAAATTTTCCTACTTTTCTAGTCATTGCACTTGTAATTGTAGCGTTGACGCAGTCGAAAACATTTTTTGGCCAGTTATTTCATTGTATTTTTTATTAAATTATCGAAAGTAATGTAGTTTTCTTTATGATTTTTACTGTCAAAGAAAAGAGAAAAGTCTGTAATGTTAAAGTGTTTTGGTTTACATGAGCCATGAGGTTTGATATTCGTCACGACGATACAAATTTTCATGAACTCAGCCCCCCCCCCGATCCGAAACCTGGCTTCGCCACTGAACCCAAGTATAAATACATTTGAATATAATTATACGATTTGTACACATTTTACATCTACCAATCTAAGGCAAGGTTGGGTTCTTTAAAGTCGTGAAAGATTAGAATATCTTACAAGCTGCACATAAACTGTTACAAACTGAGAAACATTATTGACAGAGAATATAAAAAATAACTGAAAACGAAACACAACGTTTAACATGTGTTTGTGTATGAATAATAGCTATAATTTTATAAAGTGGCTATTTTTTATATTTAGTTAAAAAGGAAACAATAAATTTTGTTAAGAAAGCTAAGCATTTCACAATTTTGTTAGATTGCAGGCTTGAGCCATCAAGAACAATTGATGGTAGTTTAAGATGTAGATGACTCTGAAAGCACATATACAAGCAGGGCCGGTTTAAGTCCTAAACGGGCCTGTAGGCAATATAAGTTTCAATTTTTTTCTTACTCAGATTCAAAACCAAATATTTTTCATTGTTTTTCATGCAAGCAAATATTAAGACTGACTGAAATTAAAAAGAAGTATATTTAATTTGCCGATCACCTTCAGGAGAGTGGTTTCAATATCTCAGATATAAAACAACTAAAATGTAATGTAATTTTTTTTAATGAGTGGTGAAAAAATTGTAAAACTTTTTTACACAGTCTAAATAATCTAATATAAAATTTCAAGGGATATTTTGGAGCCAGAAAAACGGTAAAACAAACTGGATCACACTGATCTTCTCGCTAAATCAAAACATGAGGAAAAAACCTTACGAATAACGTTCTGAAATTTAAACAATACTTGATTTCAATTTAAATAAATTCCAGTATACGGCTCTTGTAAATTAAATGAAAACACTAAATGAAATTACCTTGAAAATAAAGCATAAAAATATCATAAGGCATTGGAAGCCTTCAAAGATATTGGGCCCCTAGGCAGTTACTTACTTTACCTATTTGATAATCTGGTCCTGTTTGCAAAACCGATTTGTGTTGAAACGGCAAAAGACTTGACAGGAAAATGTTGCTGACTAAAAATCTCGTGAAATATCAATTTGAAAAATATCGTGAATCGGAATTCATACTATCTACTTTTAACAACTGCAAAGTAAATAGTTGAGTAGTTAGTTCAAGACGACATCTGAATTTAAGAATTAAAGACTGGATGGAAAAAAACAATTTTTCTTTGAAGCAACCGATCAGTCTATTTCACCTGTCAATTATCTATTTTCTAGTCATAATGAATAGTGCCATTTTTTCTTTTCGGAGAAGATCAAAATTTATCATGAGACGCCTGACAGAATGATGGCTCTCTGATCTCTTTAAGTAAAAAGATAGATTTCCCTGAAAAGAAAGAACATTAGTACTGATATGGTCTTTTTGTGATTACACACCCGTCTGGCGATATGGTAAACATTCGATCGTGGTCTATTGATAGTAAAATCGCAAGCATTTGTGACAGCATTCTTGTGAAAAGGTGTTACTGCACTCATTGTACGATGGAATGTTGAAAACCTACGCAAGGGTCAGGTATAAATTGATCCGTGTAATATTGTTCAAGCTCCCTCCTTCCTACTATTGTTGTCCTCATCTGTTGCGAAGCAGCTTTCTTTGTTTGTAAAGTTTACCTTGATGTTTTTGTTGAGATTCTACATAAGACAACAAAGCCGACTGGTTATAGTGCATGGAAGAAAGGGATTATCCCTACTTCTTTTCAACTTGCTGTCCAGATGGGATGTTATATCAGGAAAACCATTGAAACAGATATCTTAGAGAGACAAACCTTTGGACAATGATCTTTGAGGTGTATAACATGTATTTTTCTTTCTTCTCCTTTGAAACCAATTCATTACAAACACTTTTCTGTTTCCTTCTTAAGATACTGTTTGCGAAAATTTTAGGAACTACTGACAAACGCAAAAGAGATCTTTTCAGGCGCTAACTTCCATTGATTGAAACTCCTTTGTTAAATCTTCTACTTAAAATGATAAAGTACTGAACGAAGTATAAATAAAGAAACTCGAAGGCTTCGGTACCATTTCTCGGCGTCTAGAAGATCGCATATCAGTAGTAAATTCTTTCTGGATTTTGTTTGATGATGAGAACAGCGATTCTGAAGAGGACAATTTAATTGAAACTTCATCGGAAGATGAATTATCATCATCAGAAGACGAATCAGAGGATGAATCTTTGGAAAGTGCAAGAAACTGGTGTGGTGTTGATGTTTCCGTTTTGACTCCTGCTCCACCCAAATTTCCTTTTACCGGAAATCCAGGAATCAAAGTTTCACTAAGACAATCAGATGATCCACTGGATTACTTTTGCCTCTTTTTTGATGATGAAGTAATTTCATTCATCGCAAAAGAAACTAATAGCTTTGCGGAAGAACATTTTTCAAATTTGGAATTAACTCCATAAACTAGAGCTTTGCAGTGGAAAGATGTCACTAGTGAAGAATTAAAACGTTTTATATCTTTGTTGATTCTACAAGGAATTGTGCAAAAACCCACCGAAAAATGGTTTTGGTCCAAGCGACCAATTTTATGTACTCCATTTTTCGGAAATGTTATGAACGAAAAAGATATTCTCTTATAATGAAATTTCTGCACTTCCAAAGTAGTAATGATTCCGAAGATGAATCGCCTTCTAACAACAAACTAAAAAAAATTGGCAAATTTCATAGTATGCTTATGCAACGATTTCAATCAACATACATACCAAAGCAGGATATCTCAATAGATGAATCACTGATTGGTTATAAAGGGCGCTTAGGATGGAAGCAATATATTCCAACAAAAAGATCTAGGTTTGGAGTAAAACTGTTTCAACTTTGTGAATCCGAAAGCGGATATATTTGGAACTCTATTATTTATACAGGAAAAGGTACGACGTTCCATGAGGATTATGAGAATTATGGTGTGTCCACTAAAAGTGTTATGACGCTCATTCATGAACTGAAAAATAAGGGGTATACACTAACCACGGACAACTACTACACCTCACCAGAATTAGCCGAAATACTTATTAAATGTAAAACGGATATTTACGGTACTTTAAGGGCAAACAGGAAAGGTTTGCCTCCGTTAATAAAGTCGTCAAAAGTGAAGAAAGGTGAAGTATTGGCCTTTCAAAAAGGTAAAATATGTTTATTAAAATGGACAGATAAAAAACCTATACTTATGCTTAGTACTTTACACAGCACTTCGATGGTGACCGTGGAATCAAAAAAGTCAAAATCTTCGAAGCTTAAGCCTGCAGTCGTGGCTGATTACAACAATACAATGGGTGGAGTAGACAAAGCTGACCAATGTTTGTCGTACTACCCAGTGGCGAGAAATCAGCAACGAAAATACTACAAAAAGATTTTTCGCTACTTACTTAGTCAAGCAGTGTGGAACGCTTTTGTAATCTTCAAAAAGAATGGAGGAAAAATGAGGCAAGTTGAATTTCGAATGAAATTAATCGAAAGATTAATTGAAGTAACAGTCTGTAATCCATCTACTCGCCGGGGTCCATTTCCTAAATCGGAAGAAAATGTCGTTCGCCTGACAGGAAGACATTTCCCTTCTTATGTTGATGAAAGTGAATCTAGAAAAAAGTCAAGGAAGTGTGTTGTGTGCTCACTAAAAATGAATGAGAACGGTAAACGTGTGCGGAGAGAATCACGATTTGAATGTAAAAATTGTAACGTTGGACTTTGCGTTGCACCCTGCTTTGAAATTTACCATACGGAATCTAACTTATAGCATTTTTATTTTTAATCTCATGTCTTAACTTTAATATATTTAAAAAAAAAGTATAAAAAGTGCCTAGGCAATTAATGTAATGGCCAGTTTTTCAATCATTAGTTCATGATCTTGTTATATGTGATTGATTTACTTCATTTCTGAATTTGTGAATATTGCAAAATTTTTTAATCAGTACAATATTAAAAAATGTTTACATATTATTTTATTGTTATGATCAAATCTGCATTACATAAAAACAGATCATAAAATTTTGAAAAAATAATTAACAGTTAATATTATAATTGTATAAATTTTGTTATTTTCAGTTAGACAAGTCTTGCTACATATCTTTAATATCAAACTTTCCAATAAAGCTCACATTTTAAAATTCAAGTTTGATCCTTATTTTACATTTCATCTTTACTCTCTAGAATATATTTTATTCACGATTTTTCATTTTATTATCCCCTAAGATACAATTGCAAAATTTAAATGCTGAATTAATTTTTTTAGATTTTCAATAAAATTCACATTGTTTCAGTTTGGGGCAGTTCAAATATTACGTAAGCATGCTTTTGGAATTTTATGACCCCCCCCCGTTCTTTTTTCTACAAAACGTATAACAGTAATAATCTAATTTTAAAAATTTTAGGACTTAATTCAAATAAAAAACTCTAACTCGGCTTAAAATAAAAAAAAAGAATATAAGTTTAATTTCCTTACAACTTCAAGTTTAAGCTTACAAAAATCAAGTTTAACTTTCTTTTGCCAATTTTAACTTTTTTTCCAAATTTAATTTTTTAAAATTAAATTGTTGGTGCAAATTACAAGAGATTTTCGGAAATAAAGAGATTTTAATGTCTTGCGTAAGCATCACTCATACTCCCTCTCCTCCTCCTCAGCAAAAATAAGAAACCCCCCTCCCCCCTTGGGTGCTTACGTAATATTTGAATGGCCCCTTTTCAAAAAACATTACTGAGTAATAAAATTATTTCGGAGTTTTGAATGGGACTAAAAATGTTATTCCTACAATTTAGACCAAAATGCTTTGTTTTGTAATAGTTATGTGCTAACTGGATAGAAATACAAATTTCTAAAATAGTTGTCAAGTTAAGAAATGAAAAGTTTAGAAACTTTAAATTTAAAAAAAGATTTTTATTAAAGCTTCTTCAGGTTCAGTTTCTAACATTTTTTCATCTAACTTTTTAAATGATTCTCAGAAGATACTGAGTAAAATTAGGATTCCGATTTTAAATATGTGAATTAGTTTCTGAGAAAAAATATTTTCTAAAAATGTATGTACATTTTTTGCAAAATATAAGATATTTTGTCTTTCTTTATTTTCTATTAATAGCAAAAAAAAATTCAAATGTATTAAAGCTCAAATCATGTTTTGAATTTTCGCTTTTTCCGAAAAAAGTTTACAAGTAGTATCTGTTGCAAATTAATGAATTCTTTAACCCTTTCAAGGGCGGTGGTTTCTTTTCGAAATCACCTGTTAAAGAATTATTTCATAGGGAAACTACCAATTTATGGTTATATATTTCACAACAATACATATTTTAATATCCAATAAAGAGACCTAATTGCAGTAGAATTTCTAGTCTTCTTTTGTCACGGATTTATATGCGAATAAATTTAGTTTTCCCAAAGAAAAGAAATCTACCATTTTTCAATAAATTTCTAAAACATAGGACTAGAAACCCATTCAAAACTTATTACATTTCTACATGGTCTTTTCTTTGCAAAATTGGCAAAATAAAAAAATAACAGAAATATGTTACTTATTTCAAATTGTTCATGCGGTTTCAGGGATAAACACCTCTTCAAGGTACTATGCGGAATGTTTGTTACAATTGCTAAGATAATCAATTTAGAGGTTCATTCAGAGGTATCTATTTACAAGCATTTTTTTTGTTTTTGTTTATGAAAAGAAAAGCTTATAAGCATTTCTACGCCGTAATAAGAATCTGAGAAAGATTTTCTCCCTCAATTTTCCGAAAAGCTTCATAAAACTTCCGTACCTTCCTATTCGTTTTAACGATAATTAATTCAATTGTTACCGCAAACGAGGTTCCTTCCAGCAACCTGCGAGCTCATCTATTGTAAAGCTTATCACCACGAATCTGTCACTGTCAACCAAGTCATTAGTGCAGGGGAAAGCAGAGGCGAGAAAACACGGCTATGCCGATTACGACTGCAAAATTCAAACCAGGAAAAAGCCGGTTGTTCTCATCTTCAAGGCGACAGAAAGAGAAGAAATAACACGTTTCTGCCGAAGTCGGAGTAGATTTGCTTAACGTAGAAAACCGTTTGCGGTGCTCAGAGGGTTAAGAGATCAAGTGTAGCACTTAGTGAAAGAATGCGAACATGCTAATGAACTTAAAGGGACAGATTTACGTTTAAATGTTGTGTTAAGAGATGAAATTCCGGTATCTCAGAGATCACGACAAATGCCTTTTCAGAACAGAAAATCGCGGATAAGCAACTAGAAATAGAGATAATGAAAAATATTTGCGAGAAAGCAAAAATTGCGTGACAAGATCATATCCAAATCTGGAGATAGAACTCCAAGGAACAAGTAAATTTGTTCTGACCCCTTAAGCATTCCTGACAGACACGAAGAAGAAAATGGTTCCAGTCACCAACAAGGGATTTCTACCATAGCCGACAAGGGGCTGGTTGATCTCCCTGGGTTTCTGGTCATAAATTAAACACTTGCATCTGCCCCGAACCCCTTTGAACAAACTCTGCGAGGAACCGAAAGGGCAGTTAATGGGGAAAGTGTTGTTACTAACTGCGATAACTTGTCTAGTGCGGTTTCTGATGTAGGGAAATCGGATACAATTACCAGATCTAAAAGAGATGTGGGTGCGTGGCAAAGGAGCCAGCAACAGCTCATTTGGCGAGCTCAGCTACTTATGACCACCGAAAGGATACCTATGAGGCAATGTAGGAGGGATCCTGGAATTTCAAGGATGCGTTCCCGTGTTTTCAAAAAATGGAAATCAAGGAACTTCTTCACCTGTATCCGGGAAAGAGCTATTGGTGGAACGGTGGTGTTTTAATGCCACTTACTTCAGTGTTATACAATAACTGTGAGTATCTTGTTCTAAGTGTGAACTGTGATCCATATGAGTGGACTACAGAACTGTGATTATCTTTAAAAACTTTTACTAGGTAGATTCTGGAATTGTAAAGTGGCATCTGTTCATTTGTGTTATAAAAAAATATAGTTTGTTAACTAATTGTCTAAGGGATTTAAGTATTTAATTTAATGATATGGTTTCAATATTGGGTAATTAATCTAAACTTATAAATTGAGCACTAGTGAAAAAATTAATGGATGTTTAAGTATATTTAATTGAGTAATACAAGTTATTCCTGAATTTAGGAAATAAGCCTTTTCTCTTAAATGATTATAAAGTGTAGTTACTTATTTCAATTGTTCTGAATTACAGCAAGCTCTATTATGGAAATTCATAATTTAATGTGTTTATATGAGTTGGGTTTAAATTAAGTAAGTTTACGATGAGTACAAGTTTAAAGTCCGGAATGTCTGTGAGTCTTCTTTAATCTGTGTAAATTATCCTTTCTGTTCTTGTGAATTTGTGTTATTTTATTTATTTGCTTTCCTGAATATATGGAGAGAATTCCTTACTTCTGTTCTGAATTATCTTTGGTGTGTGTGTATTAATTGATTCATTTACAATAATTTTAGAGTTTCTTGTGTTTATGTATTACTTGAGTACATTCCACGGTGAGTGTATTTTGGATTCTAGGAGTGTATTGAAAATCTTCTTTAGAATGGTTTAAATTCTCTTTCCGTACAAGCATTACTTAAATCAATTGATTTATTTACATTAGCTAATTTTAATGATTTTGTGTATCTGTACTATTTGATTAATTGATTTACTTAATCATTTTACTAACTTTCTGTGTTGCATTTGTTTTCCTTTAGGTTGAGCTATTTATCTTAAGCAAGATTTTATGTTGCTTGTGTTTATATGTTTTTGTGAAGACATTCCACGCCGAATGTAGTTAAGATTTCAGAGTTATTTGAGAATATTCTTTAATCTGTGTAAATCCTCCTTTCTTTACTTGTGCTATTTGATTAATTTGCTTTCAGCAATTAAGAGAACTCAATTAGGAGGAGGTTTCAAGCTCAAACCCAAGTTTTTAAGGCCTTACAAAGTGGTCAAGATCAAGCCACATGAAATCCTAGTCTGATGCAACTGCTGCCTGAAATGAGAGACATTCCAAACTTTATTTTCATCATCATGTCCTGTTTCTATCGTGTGTTTTCAAGTATCTTTTTTGGCTCTTTTCCTTTATTTGTATCTTTCAGTGTTTGAGAGACCTCACATGTCGATGGCCGAGCGATTTGGGATTTGTGCCCGTCACCGCCAGATGGCGCAGCGACTCTCATATTGTAACTGCTCTATGTCACTCAGAGTCAGAGGGGCAGACGAGAGGTGAAATGCGATGAAGAAAGGCGAACTTTCGAGTAGGAGACTTCAAATGCCTTTAGCTCCCGCGAAAGGGAGAATCCAGATCTCAATATGTCCAGCCACTGACCGCGCGTAGGTGGTCGCAAGAGAGAAGATTGTCTTAGTACAGTGGTACGATATGATCGCGTAGCTCTCCGATACTGGATACCATTTCTGAATTTATCACCAAACCTGTAACCATAGAACTTGTTAATTATTCAGCATCATCATCTCTTTTCTGTCATCATGTTAATAAATAGTTGTGTTAATTCAAGTGGGGTGATTGGTATCATTTCAAACCATCACACCCACATGCATTTCTTTTCTATACAAGTATATGGTCGATATCACTAATTGAAAAGGAACTGATGAAACTCCTATCTGCTGTAAAATTAAACCATAATAATAATTAAATTCTAATTTTGTTTCATATTCTTTGGAAAATAAAGCTGCAATGTTAGAGAACATGGTGCAAAATATGTATTTACACATACGCAGATATTATGAAATTGCAGTTAAATCTTCAAAAAATCAACAGAATATTGGTCATCTTTAATGATATTGTGAAAATATGCTAAATAACTGTAAAATGACAAATAACTGAAAAAGACAAAATGCAGATTTTTTGCTGCCTTTCAAAAATCTGCAGACTATTCAGAGAAAAATAAAATAAGAAAGTTTTTGAAGATTTTATGCAGATTAAATTGAAGGAAAAAATGCAAATTTTTTCTATCTCCAAAACCTCTGCAGAAATCTTGAAAAAATTTCAAAAAACTTTTTTCTGCAGATTTTTTCAGCTGGGGATAAAGGTTTGTTTTATTGACAATTTTGCTGAATAGCTTAAGAAGAAAAATGGTTTTTTGGTCTATATATATGCTTGTTTTCAAATGGGTATTTTTAAAATGGGAGAAGTAAAAAAATGTTGTTGTATGCGAGCCACCTAAACATTTTTTTTGTATAGTGATAAAAAAATTTTATGAATAAAAGGAGCAAAATCTTTTTCAAGCTATTTATCCTAAAAATATAATTGACTTTTGAAGAAGTACACTTTAAAGTAGAAAAAGATATAGCTTCTTGAAATTGTGTAATCGGTCCAGTTAAAGAAAATAGTCTCCCGAATTGCACTAGCAATTTCATTAAGCAAAATTAAAGCCAACGTATTTTTTGATTCTCAAATTCATCCACCCAATGTGTGAACCCAAGGATAACATTTTATGCACTGCATCATTTCTTTTTTGTTTCCTCACATCTGAACAGGCCTAATAGCATATTTTGCAACTTTCTTTAAATCAAGGGGCTATTAAAATTAAGAGCTATTGGTTTTTTTCTAAGAAATTTCAATTGATATCTAAATCACAAACTTGTTCTCTAATTGCAGCCACGTAGAGATCTCTCTAAAAAATTATTCCACAAGTCACATTTACATCGTTGTAACATAAGTTACCTATTTTACGGACCAAATATTTAAAAGAATTGAGGTTCCAATAAGGTCCAGTCTAGACGACGGTCCAACTTCAGCATTTATCCCTTATTTTCAAGAAATTCAGGAATGATGAAAGAAGATTATTCGCGGAAGAAAATAATAATAAACTATATATAATTTCCTAGATTATATGTACATAGATTTAAAAAGTAGATAGTTATTTGCTAGTGCTGTATCCATACTGTATCTGAGAATCATTATGTATAAATGTTGCATTTACACATACAAGTTTTATTACATGTACGTGGGATGATGTATCTAAATATGACGGCAACTGAATTAGAACCGAATAAAATGTGCCCTAATATGATTGAACAGAATTTTCCTCTTGAATAAAATGAGATGACGAATTTTATATTTGAAGGAATTTAAGTGATCTTCAAAGTTTTCATCTTAGGAAACGAACAGCTGTTTTTTTTAGAATTAACCAGAATTTGATATTAAAATAATTTAGTTGAATGCTGTTTTACTTATTCTGACCAGATTGCTTATTATTTTGCTGAAAAATTAAGTTTCATGCAACTTGTTTTCCTATTTTCAGTGTAATGAAGCATTTAATATGTTTCAAGTATTGGCTTGTGGGTTAAATAATCTGCTGAAATGAAATGTTTCATTTAAAAATTTCCCTCATTTCAATTTATATACGCAAGTTGCTGTTAGTTTACTAGTTTCTTAAAATCATTCATTGAAACACATATTAATTCCAAAAAATTACAAATATCACTATTAAATGGTTCTTAAGAATGAATAGAGGAATATCGTGTCTGAAGAAAAATTTTATACACATTTGCATCACGTGCATGGAAAACGATCAGTTGTTTAGTATATCTTTTTAAGTCACAATCGACGATTTTATTTTTGGAAATCACGAAAGATAATGCTTTCAATAGAAATTTGGAGGGTCTTCTAGTATAATATTTGTGATTTTGTAAACCAATTCTTAATTATTTCTTAAAATTAAAAGGCAATATATTTTCAAGAAAGGCATGCAAGATTTCTGTGACTATTTGGTAGAATTTAGAAGAAAATGTTGAAAACATAGGGGTTTATATAGCTTAAGATCCCATCATGTCTAAATCAGACCCTGAGGGAAGTTGACTATTAATTTGTAAAAAAATGTATTAATTTTTTTGTTGCTGTTCATTAAGTGTAAATTATTCCAAATTCTTAATTAATTTCCTATCGATTTTTAAATAATTAATTCTAACTATAAAATTAATGATCTTGTTGAAGTAAATGGCATTTTTCAATTTAGATGCTGATAGATGGTAATTTGATTAATTCATAAAGTACGTTATAATGCTTTAATGATAATTTAAAGAAAGTAAAAACCACGAAGTAAACTCTGATAGAATCGAATACTGCTTTACAACTTTGATTCATTAAAATAAAACAGAGAGATTTGAGATATCTGTAGCACTTGTTATATATTTAGAAAGAGCTCTTCAAAAACGTGTTGGGCACCAATAATTTTGAAAATGTAATAATCAGCGATATTGTTTCGTTTAACCTTGAAGCAGTAATCTCAGCAATTATTAAAATTAACTTTTATCTACTTTAGCAAATGATATACATTTTCTCACAATTTGTTTGTTAATAATTATGAGGCACATACTTAAAGACAACTGTACTGTTAAAGTGAAATTAAAGTATTTTAAGAATAAGTGAAACAGCGAAATAGTACTGATATACGTTTACTTCTTTACTTCTTTCAAATAAATGAAGCAATAAATAAAGATAAAATTTGTATTGAACTGAAAGTTGTAACTCGGTTTAATATATTGCATCATTTTTTTGTACATCAATATTATCATTTTTATATCTTTTGCAGAGTAAATTTATAGACGAGTTCCTTTTTTAATCAATTTTGTTGAGAATCAATTTCTTTTCCATCTTATTTATGTATTCTCAATTTATTTAACATTACAATTCCCTTTCATCGATTTATTTATTTATTGCTTGATTTAAATTGTATCGGTATTAGTCTCTTGTTTCAAAAGAACAGTTATTAAAGTTCTTAGCATTTTCTCACGGAAGCATCGTTGTGTTATCAGAGCACGAAGTGTCATTCTCACACTGACATTGATTGATTGCCATATACCAAAGGTTTTCAATGCGCCAAAGCCACGACAAATCATATAGACATAGATAAAGTTTACAATGATGCAACCTTCCCAATGTTTGAGCGCAAGGAACACTACTTAATGACTTAGCGCAAATGTGACTGTGTGTAAGTTCCACAATACCCAGGTGGAGATCAGGGTGTCATCAAAGCTGCCGTCCTCTTCATTTGACGGCGAGTCAAAATTACGAGGTCCACTCCAAATAGTCCTCATGCAGTTTCAAAAACGTTATAAACGAAAACCAAATTCCAAAAGGCGCGTACATCTTCATCTTCCTTCTGAATTGTTGCTTTGTCTGTGTAGACGTTGTGACAAACTTTATATTAGTTACAGATCTGGAACCACTTTGAATCTGTACAAATACAGAAAGTATCAAAACTAGATCCTCAATCAGCTCTTAGGAGGTTTTATTGTTGTCAAGGTGCAGCAGAAATCAGTTCAAAAAAAATTTGATTGGTAAATCAATGGGTTTTTCATACGCATCAGCAAGTTTCAGTTTCTATTGGTGAGCAAAAAGAATAACGTCTTTGGAACCCTTTTTGTCGAGGTTCATATGTATTAAAGCCTTCGAATGTATATAACCTAACACTTGACCTGTTACAAATGCTGGAAAATTCCAACTGAACTCTTTTTTGAGCCTGCATTTCACTTAAAGGGATTCAAATCCTTGAACCTTGAGATTGACAGCACTTATCAATTTTAAATTAAAAATATCTACCAGAACGAGTAGTAACAAAAGTAGACTGATGGACACCATCCAGAATACACCGTTATAATTCATGTAGGACTAGTAATGAACACTTTTGCGGTTTGTACATGAGTAATATTTAGTGTAACAGACAAAGATCGTCCCCGTCCTGCAACAAGGCATTCGGAAAAAATGCAAATGATCGGTCGGGCGACAGCCCAGCCGAGAAAAAAAACCAATCGGACAGGGTGGAGCCACCTCCTAAGGACCACAACCACACCTCCGTCTACATCCCCGTCATCACAACAAACCAGCTACAGACCTGTCCGATAAGAACCTGGTTTAGAAATTCACAAAATAAACAGATTAGAGAACTAAAACAAATAAAAGAACGCGTCGTACAGAAGAAGAAAAAGAAGCAACAAAGAATCTATGCAGAAAAAACTACAAGATACCTATCCTGGGTCCAAATTCAAGCAACCACCACCCGAAAGAACCACGGAGACCCAAGCCCCACTAAAAGCCAATCAGCCGCGCCAGCACTCTCCCCAATCAATAAAACACAAAATACATTTTACAAAAGAACACAAAATACAGTTTACAAAATATTGTGAGATAAACAAAGAACAGCATAATAAAATAAAACAGTTTAACATTCAAGTGAAATCTGTAGGACACATTTGACAATTTCAATTAAACATTTTCTTGAACGACCACTCTGGACAAGATCCAGAAGTTACAGGAAAATAACTCCTCCTCAGGTAAAACAGTACATTCATCAGTATGACGCATGCAAAATGACAAACCAATAAGATAGATAAGATACATGAAAATCCTCGGCGATGTTGCGACGATGTTCGCAGGATGGTCGGAACTAAATCCGATTATCAGATAGAGGCCAATTAGTCTAATAAAGTTGTTGCCAACAATATAAATTAATTAACTCCAATAAAAGCCACAAAAAAGGTTACAAGGAAAAACAACCATAAATAACGGAGTTTCTCCACAAAAGAAGATTCAATCAATGTAGGCCATATTTGCAATCTTTAAAGCAAAGTTCATGACAATCAAAAAATCAAGGTAACTAAAATGATAAAACAAACAAACAAAACAACATCAAAAAAGTAAAACAGTTTAACTTTCAAGTGAGACCTGCAAGACAATTTGACAATTTCAATTAAACGTTTTCTTGAATGACCACTCTGGACAAGATCCAGAATGCCCAAAGTAGCCAAATTTGCAGGAAAATAATTCCTCCTAATATCCTCATAAAGCGGACATCCATAAATATAGTGTTAGACAGTACCTTTATCAGTATGACATATACAATTACTATTTTTTTCAAAAAAACGGCCCTGATGGGCAGGAAAAGAACCATGTCCAGTTAAAAATCCAAAACATCTTTTTAAGTCTACATCCGAAAAAAGTCCTAAGGTAAATCTGGTTTGCCGGGAATTTACCCATATAAATTGTCATGAATTCAAAATCTGATTTCTGATTTTAAGGTTAATTAAAGATCTAGGAGTACCCAGAAAAACATCCATATCGTCCTTATAAATAGTCTCCTTGGAGAGGATATCAGCTCTTTCATTGCCATGGGTACCCACATGGGCCTTTACCCAATGAAAGGAACAATTCAAATTCTCTGAAATTGTTTTAATATCTGTAATAATTTGGAACCTATCATTAACTGCCTCAAGAGATTTTAAGACAGACATGGAATCAGTAAAGATATGAACGGCAGTAGTTGAATCACATTCAAACTCTGGGCCTCCAAAAGAGCAATCTTAATAGCGTAGGCCTCAGCCATAAATACAGAAGAGTCATTATTTAATTGAATAGAGAGAGTTTTGATCTCTTCTCCTCCCCTAAATAAAGCAATACCACAACCAGTCCTACCATCAATCTTAGATCCATCAGTGTAATAATTAAAATTGCATTCATTGTTCATATTAACGTTAGATTGCTCAATGTTCCAGAAAATCCTACGCCCCTGCCAAGGTGGAACCCGAGGAGGAGGAACATTAACATTGTTTGCAATCAATAGTTTGTTATTTATCAAAATATCAGTTTTTAATTTAATCAACCTAAATTTTTCCTGATGAAATTTAATCGAGAGATCTAAGGGAGGAATTCCCGCAAGAACCTGGATAGACAAAGTAGAGACAGTTTTATATGTCTTAGTGATGTTTCTCAAAGCATTACGTTGCAAACTCAGAATCTTTCTATTTATGATAGCAGTATCTCTGTACCAGTTCTCAGAACCATACATCAGTATCCTTTCGAACGAAGATAAATTTGCTTAACCACCTCCGGTTTAAAGCCCCAGGTGGCCCGACAAAACCTAATAAGTGTGTTTTGCAACTTCAGTGATTTCTCCTTCAAATAGTTCAAATGGGGAATACAAGATAACTTGTTGTCAATAACTATTCCAAGATATTTCATCTCAGAGGAAAATTTAATATTACTTTGCTGGAAAAGAATTTGGGTCCTTCTTGTAAGTTTTCTTGTAAGGACTGTATAAACAGACTTAAGAGGATTAATTTTCAATCTATGATTTTCAGCCGAGACTGACTTTATCTAAAGGAATTTTGGTAGATTCAGAAAATCTATAGACAGCTGAATCAGCTGTCAAGATAAGAATGTCATCCGCTAACATTATAACTTTAGTTTTGTCATCTGTATTTAAGTCCCTCAGAAGTTTGTCTGCGATCAATAAAAACAATATTGGTACAAGGCAAGAGCCCTGTGGAACACCAACATTATATTGAAATTCAAAGCAATTCTCCTCATCGACAATAAATCTATCAGATAAAAAATCTCTGATCATTTTGATTAAATACTCAGGCACCTCTTCCTCAAATAAAATACGAATGATATCGCTCCATCTGACAGAATTAAAGGCATTAGAAATATCCAAAGATATCATAGCTGTTAAAAGATTATTATTTTTGTTTGTAGTTATAGTATTTATAACCTCGTGTAATGCAAGAGAAGTGTTTCTATCTTTTCGAAAGCCGAATTGAAGGTCATGAAGCTTGTTGTTTTGTTCGAGGAAGTAAGAGAGTCTTTGTGCAAGAATTTTATCTAAGACCTTACCCCAAACAGGCAGAAGGCAAATAGGTCTATAATTATTTGGGAGTCTTAAATCTTTGCCTGATTTTGGAATGAGTGCAACATTGGCTCTTTTCCAAACTTTGGGGAAAATTCCCTTATATAAACAACGATTAAGAAGATTTATAAAAAGAGATTTATTATCAAAGAAAATTTCCTTTATAATACCCATAGTCAGTCCGTATGGACCCGGTGACTTATCATTTTTACAATCTTCAAAAATAGAAATGATTTCCTCCTCAGTAATTAAGTCAAATTCGGAAATTTTGTCAGATTGAACACTCAAACTCTCATCGTCATCAATTGTTGGGAAATGAAATTTTAAGATATATTCCCTAATTTTTGAATGGGTACCAATTTCCTGGCCATAATCATCCAACATCGGAACCAAATACCGAGAAGTAGAAAATCTATCTTCAATAATTTGATAAAAAGAATCAAAAGTATTTTCAACAACAATTTTATCCAAGCTATCCCTGAAAGTAGCCATTTTAGTTTCAATACAAGTTCTCTTGTATTTAGTTAGTTCCCTTTTGAAATAAATCTTTCTACGGATTCTCTCGTCAGGTTCAGAGGTAGCTTTAAATCTGCGTCGAGGGGCTCTGATTCTACTTCTCTCCATTTCCAAGAAAGGATTTCACCAAATGGCATTTTTCCCTATAGTAATACGCTTCCTTCTGTTTTCCAACAAGAATTAACAATTGCATTTTGAAACTTGTGTACGAAGAAATCAACATCTTCCATTTCACAATTTTCCATACTATCTGAAATGGAAGAGATTGATGCTTTGAAATCAAACCAATTAAGATCGCTTGTTTTCCAACTTTTCTTTTTTGGAATTTTTTTTAAGATTTAGATATAAAATTCGAAATCCATAAAATTATGATCACTAAAATTTATACGATCATCAATCCTCCATGAGATAATATTATCACATGAAACATTCTTGAGAAGAAAAAGATCAATCCAGCTTTGGCCCTTACTAGGGCAGGAATAAGACTGTAAACTTTTGGAGTCGTTAACAATTAAAAGGTCGTTTTCAATAATTAAGTCAAGAAAGATTTCTCCCCTTTTGTCAGCATCTCTAGGGCCCCAAATGCTGGACTTCGCATTAAAATCACCAAAAATAAAAATCATTCTACTAGGAAATTTAATTAAAAGACTTCTCAAACATTAGAGTTGATCCTCCAAGTTCCCAGAAGGAGGACAATAAATTGAAATCAGAAAAAAAGTTTTACTAAAAGGTTAAAAAGTTTTCTAATGCAACAAAATATCTCGAAAGCTCGAACGTAAAGACATTAAAATCATTGTTATTAAAAGTAAAACCTGCCTTCGGTTGATAATCAAGAAAATACTTTCTAAAAGAGTGAGGAAAACCAATTACCTTAGATTCAAAGGTGTAAGGATCATTCAATGAGGCAAAGTCAACTTCACCATTAAGCATATCACGAGCAACAGTATCACTGGCACCCTTAGCGTGATTAAGATTAATGTGCAAACCTTTAAATTTTAAAAAAGTGGACTTATTGACCATAGTCAATTTGTGATTGTAAGAACTCAATTTCTTTACTCCTTATTTTAAAATTGATATCATTAGCTAAGTGGTCAATTTTAAATTTTGTGGCAAAAATAGAGTTATGCAAGCTGCAATTTCTGAATTTCGTGTCCTTTTCACAGTTAGTTGATCTGTGTCCCTCGCCACAGCGAACACAATATTCGTCGTTTCTACATCTCTCTCTTATAGGACAGTATCTGTAACACTTATAACACTGCATAACACGTAGGTATTCCCTAACCTTCAGTCTAGTCCAACCAATATTTAATCTGTCTCTATCCTTGATTCGCTGATAGGCATCAGGATTTAATTGAATAATCCAATTTTTCCCTTGTTACCTTTAAAAGAGGACAATACCTCAAATCCTTCAGAGATCATACCATTATTCTGGCTAACCAGATTCTCCTGCACTTCATCTTTTGTTAAATCATTGTCAACGCCATAAATAACGATTCGGTGTTCTCTAGGCAATGGTTTTATAATTTCATAGTTGTTCACAATTTCATCAATCTTTTTGTGAACTCTTCAATTAGTTTATCAATATCTTCTTCTAAATCTCTGTTAATAACAATACCACCCTTTTTGATCTTTTTAACTCCCTTAATTTTTACCTCGATCTTCGATGGGAAGACTTTTGCCTGAATGGCCTTTTTGGTGATTTCGGACGACTGGTCTTTTTTGGGTTGACTAATACAGCAAATTGGCGCTTGGGCTTTTGCCTAAATCTTTCTCTTGATTCACCTCTCTCAGGAGCGGTTTTAACAGCAGTAGAATAATATTTATCCCGGCCAGCCTCCCTCTCCGCCAGGCGTCCCATCAAGTGCATCATCATAGCCTGTTAATTGATTAACTGTTTAATTGATTTGCAGTTATCACAGGAAGAAGTAGGACAGGGTTGAAGTTTTCATAAATTAAAATACGTTGTTTCCTTTGGCACTTGATACTGAAAGCTTTATCCTTTCTAGGAAAACTCCTCATGTTATGTCCTTTGTTGATGCTCAAAAAGCAACGGCCAGCAGTCATCTTTTTCTGAATAGGAACGTCAATGTCAGTGATATATTTACAATATTAGGACTAATGCTCAGAAACATTACAGATGGGACAAAATGGTGATGGGTTTTTTTAATTGGTTTATATTGAGTCTTCGTGTTAACATTAAATACTGCTGTAGATGGAGGGCACAAAATTCTTCTGCTTCACCGTAGTTTTTCAAAGTAGAATGAGCACCATCAACTTTTTCAGAGAGAAATTGTCGCAGTTTCGAAATCTAACTTTCTGATACATTTTTTCTGTTTTGCATTAATATTCCACCGTCCAAGAACTTCATCAGACAAAGCACGTAGAATTTTGGGAGTTAAAACTCGACCTTATGTGCTTATACACTATATGATCAAAACTTTTCGGACACTTTCGGAATTTCCCATTTTTAAAAATTTCTCCAGAAGGGATCAATGAGCTGCCTATGAACTACAATAATGTAAAGAATAGTCTTCAACTCACATTTTAAAGCGAAGATTCGGTCACAAGTGCATTTCGGAGACCCCTACCAGAAATTTATGAAGAATAAAATTCTTTTCTGCTCACCCCGTTTCAGATAAAACAAATAATTATTTTCAATTTTCATGCAGATTTTGATTGATCTGCACATTGCTTACATCTATTTTCGTAAAAGTATCATGTACATTCGAGAAGATATAAATGTTTTCTTAAGAAATCCCAAATTTTTATGCATATTTGATGCTTATAATATGCAGAGTTTTAACACAAATTATATGACACCGAAAGAAGACTTGACAATGTGTTAGCGAAGCATAGTATTAAAATTTGAAGTAAATCCAGTGGATAATGATGCAAATATGAGTATTTGTAGTGCTTAATTTTTTACTGCACATATGCGAAGCAAAGCATTATTTTTTTATATTTTGAAATTTGAAACCCAGATATATAGAGCAACTTACATAAAAAATTCCAGTTGAATACCAATAAGATTTACAAAAACATCCGCATTGCAAGGAGCAGAATTTCTGTTTATCTCTAAGCGAAACAAAATGATGATGGATTTTCCACTAATTGATTTTTAAAACTTGATTATTCGAATAATTTTATAAAACGCTATAAACATTTAATATGATTAATACTCAGGTATCTTATAAATGAAATTACAGTTCGACGATTACTATTGAAAGACTAAAGTTTAAAAAATTTCAAATAAAAGATATATGTTACTTATTATTTAGTTGAAAACTCTTCAAGTTATAAGCAAAAAACACGCGGAAAAATTTGAAAATTCACTAATACAAAATATTTTATATAGAAGAAAAAGAGAAAATTTAAGTAAATATTTAACGTAACTGCATCATAGAACACTGGATTGTTAAATTTAAAGTTTAAATTAAGAAAATAAAAGGCAGTCGGTTACTAGCTGTAATGCACTTTCAACCAAGAACCCTCGAACCGGACAGCATCAAAAGTCAATACTCTACTGCATTTGGTATATCAAGACCATTTTACCGATTGCCCCGGGGAATCCAAATTTTCAGGAATCCTAACAGAGGTCAGCTCCAGAAATTTCGGATTCCGGATGTTCCACTGTATATCATTTCGTAGAAAAACAATGAAAGTTTTTGTTCAAAAACCAGAAACAGGCATAATTATTTTATTAATGTTATAACATATAAAACTTTAAAAAATTATAAATGAAAGGAAAACTTTTTGGAAATGATTTTCTTAAATTTTAAAATTCAAAACTTAAAAAAATAATGGATATTTTAATTAATTTTAATAGATGGCAAGTGGAGAAATATAATGAAATGTTTATTAGGGCGGGCCGAAGAAGTCGAAGTATCTTAAATCGTTTTGCGGTAGTGCGTATAAGTTGCGAACTCTCATCATTAAAAAGTGTGCAAGATCTTATAAATCTGAATTGATATCTTCTGTCGCTGCAATGTGCAGAAAGTTGTGAAAATTGGATTCAAAATAGTTAAAATTTAAAAAATCCAAAAAAATCACATTTCGTTAATCAGTTTGCGGTAGTGGTCAAAAGTTACTTTTTTTTACCTTTACAAAATTTTAGAATTATAAGCAGTGGCGGACTGGGTCTGAAAATAGCGGTTGCCAGCAGTCATGGGGGCCTACTCATATCAAAAATGATATTTTTTCTCTATATATATTTTTAAATTTTTTATTATAAATATAATCAATTAAAATCAATAAATGGACATGATATACTATATAAATTATTATATATTTTTATTATCTAAAAATCTGCTATATATACTAGTAGTTTTGTGAACAGTAGACCCCTCCCCCCCAAAAAAAATCTGCTCTTTATTTCAGTCTTTAAAAGTTTAGCCATTTATTTTCCGAATTCAAATTATTTGCGCAAGTCTGCTTTTATCATTATTAATTAAACTACAATTAAATGTCTGCTTTTATCAATATTAACAAAATCACAATGAAATGTAATTTGCTATTATTAGAGGTATCTTTGGAAGCATTATGAACGGAGTTTCGCTTGGGTACAATAGTTGGAAAAACACTTAAAATTACATGAAACGCAACCATTTCAGTGTCCATCATCTTGAAACGGAATAAAAAAATAAAAATCTTTACACATACGGTCGTTTTCGCCGACATCACAGAGCATTCATGCCAAATTCAAAGAAATCTAATAACGCGTTTGATCGTGACAAATCAAATTACAGACAAACAGATTGTATTAGACAAGTCAGTAAATTACTGACAAACAAACTGTTTTCACTCGAACGGTCCAATGAAAACAGGACCTCACTTCGCTAGTCAAATAACTAATTATAGTATACATGTATTACATATTATTGAAAGTAAGAAATACAGAAAAAAATTTATGATTGAATTTTGAATAATTTTTGGTGGGTGTGTAGCTTACTGTAATTTTGGAACTGTACTGTTATTTTGAGAATTTTTTAACCAAACTGTAATTATAGAACTAACCATGAACCAATTTCAATAATTTTAAAGAGTACTTCTTTCTTTAAAAGATTAACAACTCAAAAATACAGAACTCATTAAGCGCTTGAGTTTACTAAATATCTAGTCAGTTGTTGAGTTTACTAGATGGTATGTCAATAATTACTTCTGCATCCAAATTATCTAACAATTCCTTTCCAATAGATAACAATATACAGAGAATTCCAAGTTCTCTTTAGACAACGAATTTCCAAATCTGTTCTTTATCTTTAGCTTTGAAAAACAGTATTCAATAATATCATTGGATCATTCATTACAAAAACTAATATTATTACAAATATGCCGTGATATCTCAAAAATGGATTTCACTCCTTACAGATAAAGTTCTTTTAATATATTTTCAATCGATTCAGGCCTATGAAGAACAGAAAAACGAGCATCCTGATTAAAAGAACAAAAACAAGCCTACTGGTCGGCCTAATATCGAAACCCAACTTAAACATAATCAGGACTCTCAGCTAAACTGTATCTAAATAATGATATTATTCCAACTAAATCCTAACGAAGAGAAAGACTCATGAACAATTAATATTTATTAGTTATTAAGCGGTTATTCTTATCATTGGGATTATAATCCCTCACACACGTTGTTTACAAATCCCTTTGATAAAAGAATGAGTGTATGGATATACTAATATTTAATCATATTCGGTGGCGATCTTAGCAAAACGGTTTGCAAGCTCCACAGAGAAGGAGCACTTTTTCTCTGCGACGAAATCATTCCCTAGCTTTCCAGTACATTTTGACCCAGATGAGACTGACAAGACTTTGAATTCAGAAATTTAATTTTGGACATTCTACAAATTTGTATTTGATTTTAGTACTTTTTAATGTAGGAATGGAAGTCAAACTCTCAGTGATGATTTTTATTTTGACTTTGTTCTTCAAGGTCCACCCTACTCTAAAATCAAATTCTAATAATTCGCTCTAAAAAGCAGGATTAAATGAGTTCAAACTAAAGCAAGGAATTGTTAACAGCAGAGCATATTATTTTTAAAGATACACAACAAGAATTCAAAGTTGACACCACTTCTAATACCAATACATTTCTTACCCATAGGGTTAAAATCAATTTCCCGAGTAAAATAACGAAAATATTATGAAAAATGTTTGATTTTAAATTCTTTAGGTTAAATTTTTCTTATACGGTTTTAGTGACAATGTGTGAAGGAGAAATGTTAGTAGGGTGTTTCTTGTAAGAGTGAGGGAAGAAAAAAAATTCTTTTAATGCTTATTAGTTTAGTGATTTGTAGTATTAATATTTTCGTAATTTGTCACTAAATTTATATCATTACAAAAATAATTTTTTGAATTTCTAAAATAATAAAAAAAATCATTCTTCTGAGATGAGTTTTGAAAGATAACACTGGGAAAACAACAAAATCTTGCTCAATTTTTAATAACTGAAATTTTAATTAACTTCAGGACTTTGAAAAGTTGACAGTGATTCTCCTTTTGTTTTAAGAGCACATGTGAAAAATTTCATCAAGTTTGGAGAAAAACTGTAGATTTTTATAAAAGACGAACAATTCCTCTTTACATATAAAGAACTAAACTTTTGTATTAAATCAATTTCAAACAAGACAGTTGAAAACGAGAAAATTATAAATTAAAGCTGCATTTTATTTTTTTAAGCAATAAAATCTAACACGAAGTACCATAGTGTTATTTCTATGTTTTACTTCTGATCATGCTTTTGTATGCAAATGTCAACAAATAATAAAAGGGAATATATGTGTAGGTTGTTGTCTGTCTGTTGATGTTCTACAGTACGTTGAATCTAGAGCCACCAAATTTGGTATAAACATAATATAAGAACGTAGGAATATGCATCTCGGAAAGTTTCTAAATTTTAATTAATTAAATTTTTTTTAATTTTTATCTTTCAATATGATGCCAGTTTAGTTGCTGTGCAATTTTTCCTTAATTTTGCAATTTGAAAAAATATTTTTAAGCATAATATTTAACAACACTTTGAAATGCTGGAATGAAAATCAATCAACTTTCATTGCTTCAAATCAATAAATCTTAAATTTGTCTTCTGATAAAGAAGAAGCATGATATAAAATTTTATATTCAACTTACGATATAAAAAATTTCTTTAATGCAATAAATTGCATTCCATTTCACCAGTTTTTTAGTCCAATTTTTTTCTTTCCTCATTACTTCAAATAAATTTATTTTTTAGACCTATTTACAATATTATTATGACAGATTTAATTTTTAGCAATGATCTTAAAACTCATCTTTCCTGTTACGAAAAGAGCTTTTCCTGGAGATTATATTATTCATTTTGTGTTTAATTAGGTTAAATATTCACTACATAATTATCTTAATAAAGTGTAATAATTATAATTTAACTTAGAATTATGCTTGACCAAAACAAAAAAAATAACTTCGCTGACTCTCAAGATTTTTAGCCTTTTTTATCTGCTAAATGTAAAAACCTAAGTCATTAATTTCATGAGATGCGACCCCTCAGGGGCACATCTTCTCTAGATGTGACGGGCTTCACGACCCCGAGGTACCCTAGTGTCTGTTTCTCCTTCCGTTTTTTGTCTCCCCTTGAGTTTTTTGCTATTTTCTTCTTTCCCTCGAGGGTAGGCGAGGGAGCTCTCCATGAGAAGCATTTGCCGCTCTGTTTGCTTCTTGCTTCTAATGGACAGCAAATTACCCCCACGTGTTGGCCGTGCTTGGCGTCCCATTAGACGGGCGGTACATTTAGGTCCCTGGTGTATCAATCGGCTGGTATCCCAGCCACTTGGCTAGTCTGCTCAAAGGGATTAAGCGAAAGAGTCATTCTCTGGGGCTTGGCGTTAAGGGTGGTCAACGTTCCTGTAGATGACTCTGAGCGTATAGGTTCTGGCTAGCACCAAGGCAAGTGCCGAGGCTGAGATTTTTCAGAGCCGGTAACTACCTTCCCTTGTTGGGCTCCGTGGTGGGTGTGCCATCGGAACCCGAATCACTTTTTAAACCTTGCATGGGTCATGTAAAAAGACCCTCCCTTCAGTGGGCAATCTTCTATTCAAAATTTTGATTCTTTTTTCATCATAAAGCGTGTCTCTGACAGCAATGAAAATTTTGCAACTGTTTCTCCTTTTCTCGTTGAGAAAGCCATCACTGGCAGTGTTGGCATTGTCAAATCAACAAAATTAATGCGTTCAGGTGACTTGCTGGTTGAGGTTGCCTCTAGCAAGCAAGCACAACAAATAGTTAAATTGCATTCCCTCTCAACAATATCTGTGTCTGTGCAGCCACATGAGACCCTTAACTCATCAAAAGGCGTCATTACCTGTGGAAAGTTCCTCAATCTCCCCATTGAGGAAATCACGCAGGAATTGAGGGGTCAAGGTGTTAAGGATGTGCGGCGTATTAACATTCGTCGAGACGGTGAACTTGTGCCTACCAAACATTTCATATTGACATTTAACACACCTCGATTGCCGGAATATATAAAGGCTGGATACGTTCGCTGTTCCGTAAGGCCGTATATTCCCAATCCATTAAGGTGTTTCAAGTGCCAGCGTTTGGCCAAAACCAACTGCCGCGGGACACTTACTTGCGCCCGTTGTGCAGTGGCTGGCCACGAGAGCACTGGATGCACCGCCGTTGAAAAATGCGTCAATTTTCAAGGTCAGCACACTTCTTTCTCGCGTTCCTGCCCTAAATGGAAAGAAGTTGTTTCTACCAAGTGCCAAAAAAACATTTCATTTCCTGAAGCCCGACGACTAGTTAAAGCGCAAGCACCACCTGATGATTTGAGTTACGCTTCTGTCGTCGAAAAAAACCATCCCGAATACCAGACAACCCACTGTCCTCACTGCAACCATGTAGTTACAATGTCCAATTTCCCCTCCTCTTCAAAATCTCCTGAACCTGTTGCAATAGCATCTTCACATCTGGCACTAAAAATAAAAATATCTTACATAAATCCAGCTCTCCAACCTCTGAAGTTCTACCAGTTTCACAAGACTCATATGGATTTACGATAGTAAACAGGAAGAAGAAACCTAAAATAGCTTCTAAAACTCAATCGGCAAACAATAACCAAATCAAAGCCAACACTGCCACGAAATTTTGGAAAAAATCCCCTGAAACATCTGCTCCTGAAAAGGATAAATATAAAATTTTAAAAACCAAACCTGATAAAAGTAAAATATCCACAGTTGAAACGGCCAACTCGAATTCCGAGTCGAGTGGAGAAAACTCCTCAGACACTGACTCTGACTTAACTGTCATCAATGCTCCTGAGGTATCAAATACACAGAAAAACAGGGCAAGATCCACATCTGAGAAGTCACAAAAGCTTAAACAAGCTAAACGTGGACTTTCTCAGAAGGATCTCCCTGCAAAACTTAAAAAATCTGCTCACCACAATTCCGTCGCTCTGGGACTCACGGATCGGGGGATAGTTCACAAGGACTTGTCGTCCATTTTTGGTGGTGTACCCCAAGTCCCTCATCTCAAACTTCATCCATCAGATGAGGATGAAGATTTACAGATGAATTGTGATGCGTCGGAAACTCCACCTTGTGTTCCTACTTCTAATCCTCCAACACTCTCTTAATGGGTACTTTCCTTTCATGGAACTGTAGCGGCATTCGGTCCAAATTACAGGACCTTAAAGGTTTAATTAACATTTTTAATCCTGTTTGCATTGGACTGCAAGAAACGTTCTTGTCGTCCAATAACCCTCTCAAACTACGTGGCTATAACAGTGTTAGGAAGGATGCTGCCACTGGAAGTAATCACTCTGGCGGTGTTTGCATCCTTACCTCAAACCTGTATCCTAGCACACCTCTCTCTTTACACACTTCTTTGCAGGCTGTGGCTGTTCAAGTTCATGCTCGAACTTTGGTTACAGTCTGCTGCGTTTATTTGCCACCTCACGATGTAGGTAGTCAACAGGATCTCGAAACCTTAGTGGACCAGCTTCTTACACCATTTATCCTGCTGGGCGATTTCAATGGACATAGTACTTTGTGGGGTTCAGATGTTACCAATTCTCGTGGGCGACAGATAGAACGGTTAATTTCCAATGACTGTCTCTGTCTGCTCAATAATGATGAGAAAACTTACTTCCACGAACCCACACGCACCTTCCACAGTCTCGATCTGACCATTTGTTCCCCTACACTTCTGCCGTTGCTGCATTTCACCGTCGGAAGTGATCTCTGCAACAGTGATCACTTTCCCATAATAGTCTCCTATGCTGATAGTGGCGGTGCGATTCAATATCCACCACGGTATCTATTCCAGCGGGCAGACTGGAGTAGTTTCATGCAATTGGCAGATATCACTGAGTCTATGGTCAGTACTGCAGACATTACGGAAGCAGTACAAAATGTTGTAGATTGTTTAAGAAACGCCACAGACAATACTATACCCAAGTGTTCCCCAAGTCTAAGGAAATTCCGTAGACCGTGGTGGAACGAAGCTTGCCGTGACAGTCGTAGGGAAGAAAAGAGACTCTGGAACATTTTTAGGAGGTATCCGACGAGAGAAAATCATGTCGCTTTTAAGCGTGCCAAAGCCATTGCTCGTCGCATACGTCGTCGTAGTCAGAGGGAATCTTGGGTTAATTTTGTTTCTTCCATCACATCCTCCACTTCTAGTAAACAATTGTGGAAAAGGGTCAAGGCTGCTAATGGCATATATCATGTATTTTCAATTCCTGTTTTAAATACAGGAAATGTGACTCATTCCGACCCATTAGACATAGCCAATACTCTCGGGCACGCATTTGCACAAGTTTCCGCAACCGATTCTTATAGCCCTGACTTTGTGGCGATTAAGAATCGCTCGGAGCGAACACCTTTGCGTTTTACAGTCCGCAATACCCTTCCATATAATTCTGAGTTCAGGATGTTTGAGTTGGAAACCGCCTGCCTTGTCTCGGGCACATGACACCAGTCCCGGTCCCGATGGAATCACATATAATATGCTTCGCCATTTGAATATCACTTCCCTTTCCCATCTGCTAATTTTATTTAACAGAATTTGGACTGAGCAGAAGTACCCTTCACAATGGCATGAAGCTACTGTGATTCCAATCTTAAACCCTGGTAAAGATCCCTCCAATCCTCTGCACTACAGACCAATTGCTCTGACGAGCTGTCTATGCAAGACTTTTGAACGCATGGTCAATGCTCGTCTTATCTATGAATTGGAGAAACAAGGATGCATTCCCCCGTTGCAGAGTGGTTTCCGTAGAGGACGGTCTACTGTTGACAACCTCGTCTTACTAGAAACCAAAATTCGCAACGCATTTGTCAAAAGGAACCATCTTGTCTCTATATTCTTTGATATAGAAAAAGCATATGACCGTGCATGGCGCTATGGAATACTTTCAACACTTTTTAACTTTGGTTTTAGGGGAAATTTACCCATTTTTTTAAAAAACTTTTTATGTTACCGGACCTTTCGAGTTCGTATGGGGAACTTTTACTCTGATCATTTTATTCAAGCTGAGGGTGTTCCTCAAGGAAGCGTCCTCAGTGTTACCCTTTTTATCGTTCATCTTAGTCAGATTCTCAATCATTTGCCATCTTCTGTTCATAGAAGTCTGTATGTTGATGATCTTCAAATATCTTGCCAAGGTAGCAACATGCTTTTAATAGAGCGGCAACTGCAAAATGCAGTTAACAAGCTGGTAGCTTGGTGTGACAATAATGGACACGCCATCTCTCCCGAGAAAAGTCGGTGCGTCCATTTTTGCAGGAAACGAAACCTTCACCTAGATCCTGTAATTTATATACGACACTTTGTAATTCCTGTTGTTAACGAAATACGGTTTTTGGGAGTCATTTTCGATCGGAAACTCACCTTCCTTCCGCATGTTCTACATTTACGGAAGAAGTGTGAAAGATCTTTGAATATTCTGAAGGTTCTCTCCAAAGCATCATGGGGTGCCGATCGAACCTCCCTACTCCGTATTTACCAAGCAGTGATTCTCTCCCGTATCGATTACGGATGTATGGTGTATGGCTCCGCTCGTTTTACTGTCTTGAGGCGACTGGATACAATCCATCACTCTGCCTTACGGATCTGCACTGGAGCCTTTCGTACTTCCCCAGTGGAGAGCCTGTACATTATTTCCCACCAACTACCGCTTGATTCAAAGCGACAAAAAATTTCCGCTTTGTACTCCTTCCGAGCGCAGTCTGTTCGGAACCACCCCATAAATCGCTTATCACTACCAGCTGGTCTTCTCAGACTCTTTGCTGCTCGTCCTTCTCACATTTTGCCCCTTTGTGAGAGAACCAAAATGCTTTTGCATGACTCGGACCTTAATAATGTTTCCGTTCAGTTATCTGATTTCTTTACTTTTCCACCCTGGGATAGTCCACAATTTTCATTTTTGAATCCTTTTTCAGGATTTGATAAATCCTCAACTGCTCCGTTTACTTTTCAACAACTTTTTCACCACCATCGCTGTCAGTATTCCTCTTTCGTACCCATTTTTACAGACGGCTCGAAATCAGATGGACATGTTGGCTGTGGTGTGGTATTTCCATCTGATACACTGAGCTATCGTCTGCATAATTGTTGTTCTGTTTTTACTGCTGAGTTAGTGGCAATTTTCTGTGCTCTCCAGGAAATTTCGCCTTCTAATCAGCGCAACTTTATTCTTTATACTGATAGCATGAGTGCTTTGGAGACTCTATCTCATTATGACAACCGAATACATCCGGTTGCTTTGGAAATATTATCGGTTTTGCAGTTTCTTCGAAATAAAGGTTTTAATAGTATTTTCTGTTGTGTTCTGAGTCATGTGGGCATTTCTGGTAATGAAACAGCGGATGTTATTGCAAGATTTGTCTCTGATTTTCTTCCAAGAGCACTTCCTTACTGCGATATTAAAAAGTTTTTAGTTTCTCATCTCCTTTCTGTTTGGCAGCAGAAATGGAATCTTTTAACTCGTAACAAACTTTATTCCGTCAAACCATCAATTGGTTTGTGGCCTGCCCTTCTTATGCGAGAGTTGGATGTCAAATTGACTCGCCTCCGTATAGGGCATACTCGCTTTACGCACAGACATCTCTTCTTGGGCCAGAGGGCACCAACGTGTCCTACTTGTCACACTGATTTTACTGTTAATCATATTTTAGTTGAATGTCCTTCTTTTAAATGTCATCGTGAGTTTCATTTTAATTCATCATCTGTAACCTTGCAAGACTTGGTGGGTGAGACATACCATGCAAATATTTTTAATTTTTTAAATACCATTGGGTTTTTTTATGAGCATTTAGTCCTTTTAATTTGTTTGCTTTCTTTCAAACAATTTACTTTTCACATTTTCACTGAATTTTAAATTTTTGGTACCACTGTGTTGATTTTTAACATTTGATTGGCGCAGTTTAGCCAAAACTGGCTCTTGCGCCATTAAACCCCAAACAACCAACCAACCAACCATGAGATGCGAAACATACTACATCAAAATTTAATTCAAATATTAATACATTCCATGTCCACTGTTTTTCAATTTTTAACTAATTTATTTATTGGTCTTTTGTAACAATTAATGGCTTCAGTTTACCAAAAATTAAATAAGTTGGTGAATTTAAAGTTGGATGGCATAATTTAATCAATACAGTTAATAAGATGAATTATTCAGCTATTAGGGAAAATTTGAGTTCACCTCTCTAAGTTTTTCTCCTTTTATAAGATATGCACATTCTACCCTCTCTCTATGTTGACTGAAAACAGGAATACCACTCCCCACACCCAAATTATTTGTCACGAAAGAAAGGGACCTTTACCGTTTTTACAACCTTGTTAACAAAACTAAAGAAGCACTCCCATAGATCCCCACCCCCAACGAAAAGGCGAGAAGTCCCCTTTTCACCGATGCCATTTTGTCAAATTACATGATTCCCCCTCCCCTTGTAAGAGCTTCAGCGGCTCGAAGTAGACTTTTTTCGTTGTTTGCTTGTCCGTCAGTTTTACTACTGTAAAAAGGACTAACAACAAAAAAAGAATGAGACATTTCCAAGGACTGCACCCTTCCTGCTCAGAGGGGTCATCTCTTCTGTCTTTCCGGGGGTAATATGAGTGGTCATTGCACAGAAGAGGTCGACCTTGCAGAGAGGAGGTTGTGTGAGGAACATAAAAGTACTTGCTATTTTGTTTGCTTTAGAAAAGACGCAGGAATTTCTAGAAAAAAAATTCTTCTCTTTCTCTCTCTTTCACATACACCTATCCTGGAGGCCCATATCAGCTTATGTTTAAGGGGGCCCACTTGCCATCGGGCAAGCTGGCAACCTGGCCAGTCCGCCACTGATTATAAGTTAGCATCTTCCGCCACCTAAACGGCACTGAATATTGGAAATTGAAGACGAATTGTTAAATAAATACACGTTTCACCTACCTCATGATTTGAACAGAAACTTTATGGAACATTTCAAACATATAAATTATAAAAGGTTAGTATCTTCTGCCTTCTCCTAGGCGCCAAAAAACTGCCTGATCGTTTATTTTGGGGGGCGGGCATTCTTAATACTTTCGCCAAGACAACCGGTTTCTACGAGTTGCAACATCTTTTAAGACGTATAATTGATAAATCAGTAGTAACATCCTTTCAGTTGGCACAGAATCTTTTCGCGTGCCACTGCAGTCGTGCATAAGAAATAGCGGAATCATCGCCATCAACGTTTTCATGTCGGCAAACTATAAAATGTTCTATTTTTTGGAGCACAGCTCAAGATAATTTGGTTTCAGGGAGGGAAGATCTTTTGACCACGCACTAGATGAACTGATGCAGCAAGAGGAAAATGCCGTGGGCAAAAGAATCACACTTCTATCATTTCCATAGACATTCAAGTGGCCTTCGACAATCCCCCACACAAATCAATTGATGAGAAGCAGACTGAAAATAGTTTCCCATGCAACATCAAAATCCTGTTTTCAAATCTTCTCAAGGATAGAAAGGTGATCATCCCTTTTAATTACGGGGATGCTCAGCACATACAAACTAGATTATGCTCGCAAGGATCTTGCAGCGGGCCAGCTCTCTGGAACCTGGTCGCTGACGAGTCACTTAATTATAACTATTCTGCTGATGTACATCTGCAAGCATTTGCGGACGACTTCCTGTTTGCTGTTGCGACTCACAGCGAAAGAGCCCTGGGAAGATGAGCTTCGTAGGCCCTTGAAATCTTCAAAAACTGGTCGGATCGGCATGGACTCCAAATCTCGATTGCAAAAACCAAATAACTGCTGCTTACTAATTTAAGAAAAGGACTCTTCATCTTCTGGGGTGTAAGAAGAATTCAACTCATAAGAGTTCTTAAATATCTCGGTGTCTTTATCGATGAGAAAGTGAACTGGGCACACCACCACAGGGAGTAAAAGTCCTGCAATATTTTCTCAGCCTTCTTAAAATTGTAGGAAGCACTTAGGGCATCTTCCAGAAGTTGAGAAGGATGCTTTAAATAGCCGTGATGGAAGGAACCTTCGCACATGGAGCATCAACCTGGAGCAGAAACCTCACCTGGGACTTGAGAATAAGCTCAGCTCCATCCTGCTGAATATTACTGGGACTACCGGACGACGTCCAACGTCGCACTAAAAGTAATTGCAGGACTCATGCCGTTACACCTGAAGATTGAACTTGAATCTGAATATGTCGGCATCGCTCGGATGCGACAGAACATCGTCGTAGGCGGAAGGACATTTAAGTCGTGCGACTATGAGGATGCTGTGCGTGGATGGCACAATCATACAGCGGAATGCATAAAGGGGGGGAAGAATTACCTCAGCAGAAGTTCTTGAATATAAAGGACTGATCAAGATCTTTACTGATTGTTCTAAATCTGAGCTGGGTGTAGGCACAGATTTCTGCATCTTAGATGAGCAACAGAAACTCCGCCACTCCTGTCAAGCAAGGATTCAGGAAGAAAAATTCAGTGTGCCAGGCAGAGATGACAGCCATCTACGAAGCAATCAAATACGCGGTGAACCTACAATGTGACATCAAAATTTGGAGTGATAGCCAATACAGCCTGAAAACAATAGCCAATGTAAGCACATCGAGCAAAATAGCCAGAGAAATTCAAACTCTTCTGATACACCATAAAAATATCAGGCTGGGCTGGATTAGAGCACATGTTGAACACCCGGAAAATGAAATGGCTGACTACCTTGCCAAGACTGCCATCACAGCAGTAGGAATATCCATCCATCATGTCCCTCTCCCGAGATGCAGCATGAAAGGTAAACTCACGAAATGAGCCATGAAGGTATGGCAAGAGCAGTGGGACCATAATGGTGTAGGCAGGTTAACCTATGAAGTCCTTCCAAAGGTTTCGCTAAAACCAGCAGGCTGGACAAGAGAACTCACAATCTTCGTTTAAGGCCATGGTTCATTCACTGTCTATCTGAAAAGAATAACAAGGCATCCGGAGGAGAATTGTACATGTGGAAAATTAAGAAATCCTTTGCACTATGAAAGAGAATGTCATCTCACCGAGTCCTTCCATTTCACGAAAACTACAGAAGTAAACAGGGTAGCCTGGATGAGAGCCGCTGCCAGGAATAGGCTTTCTCGCAATAAGATAGTTCAGCTAGTGAGGTTCCTGGCCGTCAACGAAGCTCTTATTAAGTTAAAGTAAGCCTTCCATGTCTCCACTTATCGTCAAGCTAGACCTCTCAAGCCCGTCGCCCTTCTTTTTTTAAGTAACTCATTTTTCATTTCTTATAAAAGTGATTAATTAATCATCATTATTTTCAATTAAATATTATTTAACAAAATATTTTTATTGAATGAAACTTATTTCTGTGAATTGTGTATGGTAACTTCGGTGGGTACAATAAACTCAAGGGGGATTCGAGCCCCCGATTATAGAAGATATAGACAAGCACAGACGACTAGAACAGATAGGCACGTAGACAGGCGGAGAAAACTATAGTTTCTAAACACTATGTCGAGCAGAAAATGTCGACGTTTCTTAGATATTTCTGTGGTAGTACGGAAAAGTTTCGAATTCCCACAATGACATAAATATGGCAAAGAAAATTTTTTTACTGGATCTAGAAAAGAAAGAAATAAAAAATATTCAACAAAAGTCTCTTACAGAACGAAAAATCCATGGTACTTTAAAGAAAAAGGTTGCATCACGCTGTAGATCACACACTCTATATACTCTTGAATACAAAATTCCTAACTTTCAATTTTATGTGTTTGTTGATAAAAATAGGTTACATATATTTCTCAATTTGAGACATTTCTATGTTGACAGAAGATAATATATTATAAGATAAAACTTTTTCGATTACTTTTCTAATTGAATCTCTTCAAATGTTATGATATTGTACAGGTATTGGCGTAAGTAGATACCGATTTTAAAACTTCCCGAATTGATTCTGATTTAATCGTTTCAAGTAGGTATAGTTTTCCTCTTTTATGCTATTGCAATGAATAAAATAATAATGATATATATAATATATCAGTGTCCTTAATCCTTTTAACTGGCGTATAAATATTTTTGAAACTAATCTCCAGTTGAAGTATGAAAATTAGTTTATAAATATATGTTCGCAGGTACCCAGTAACCGTATTCGCAGGAGTATCTGAGTATACTCTTTTTAAAACCTAAGAAATAGTATTATGAAAATTGTAGTTGCAATGAGTTTAGTGTATTATGGCAATTTGCGGTAGAAAAATAATTTTCAACCTTATAATATTAAATTTAAAACATTAATAACTAGCTGATATCCCGACGTTCATAATTTTTCACCCGGCTCAACATTTTTTCCTATGACCGCCTCCGTTTTTTACGACAAATAATATCATTAACTTTTCCCAACAAGCGTAAATCTCCTTTGAATAATTTCTTATCGAATTAAACTTTCAAATCTAGCATTTTTATTACCTTATAAAAGTATGGTTTGAATAAAAACGCGACAAGCTTAGAAAAAGAATATTTATTTAAAATTTTTAACAATACACCGAATAATAGTAAGTAATTCATCTTCACAATGAAAAATTCTAGTGCATAGAATTTTCCCGGCTGATTACATATTTAAACCTAAAAAATCCTAAGAACCAACCAATTAATAAAAATATATGTTGAAAAATCATCAAAAGCCAACAGAGATAGATAAAATGCAAGAAAATAGTTTTTTCCGATGTTTATAAATTAAAACATGAAAGCTTTATATTTAGGCACTCGTTACGTAAATTAATGGCAAAAGAAAAATAAAATATTCAATTCCATCATTTCCTTTCTTTAATAAGCTCAAAAAGAAAAATATATAATGAGAAATAAGTCAATAAAATACAATTTCAATTACTCGTATTAAAATGGGGATATTCTGGACTTTACAACAATGTAAAAATTATGGTTCTTCAATGAGAATACATGCAGGAAATTTGCGAAAAGGGGCAAAACGAGCTCGAATTTACTACTTAAAATCAATCAAAATCAATTTAATTAGAATTAAAAAAAAACATTTCCGGCTTTAGCTTCTTTTTGTGTTAATCCGTCATTCTTCTAAATTTGGATCCGGTAAGTCAATCGGGCGGGTATAGAAATAAATGAACATACCATACATACTCAGAAGATTATTCTCTTTTCTATATATTGATATAATTCGTATTATGATTGATTAATTAAATATGGAAATATAGATTTACATATTTATATTTTTTTCATATTTTTCATTAAATTATTTTTCGAATTTTTGACAAAGATGATTTCAGTAGCAGGTTTTCAGTCTATATCTCTTTCTGACGTTATAATGTACAGTAGACTCGTGTCTAACAAGATTAAAATATTGCGTGTGTTTTGCCAATGCGTGTTATTGGAAATTACGCTATGGATATTTATTTAATTTTTTCCTCGTGCGTAAATGAATGAATTTATTGGTTTTTTATTCGTGTGATGTACAAGAAATCCCTTTATATGAATATCGTAATCGCAATGTTTCTATTATATTATAGGAATATGCTGTGAAATTTTAATTTAATCGCTTAAAGAGTCGCATTCTTTTTCTCCTTATCTAATAAGATGATTCCTCCTGTTTTGGAAAGGGGCTTTCCTTTTCATTCATCTAAGAAGCCATAGAATTCTTGAGATGCTTACGGATTTTACATATTTTTTGTGTCAAATTACAATGCTGATTAATGATTAAATTTTAGTCCATAAGCCTAAAAATGCGATAATTCGATGCATGTTAATATGGCTGGCGCGACCGTTAAGGGGTTAAATTTATAATATTAAATTAAAAATTTTAATAGTATAATTCCTGTTATTATGCTCTAATCAAATATTGAAATATAATCATATATATAATTATCTTATACATGTATAAATCCACTTCCTCGTTCAGATTTCTTCGTAATGGAGACATTTTTATTTAACATTAATTTTAGGTTCAATTTTGTGAAATCTCTTCTAATAAATTTTTATTGCATATTTTTAATTGATTGAGTTATATTTTCGCATTTTTGGTAGTAGTATCGCGAAAAGTACATGATACATCACTGAATATAACAAACAATTGTCTTTCTAATAAAATTCCTTTTGAAAGGCAAAGATTTTAAACTGAATTCTGAGTTTTTAGAAATGGTGAGCTTTCCCGAAAAATTTTAAGAATTTAAACTAAAACTCCTACATTCGATATTTTAAATTTGTTATCATTTTAAAATTTTTACAAGCAGCAATTAGAACATTTCACCTAATTTGGTTTAAGAATGGTTGAAATAAAGATTTGTTTGCAAATGCTCTGTAAGAAGCAACTTTTTCAAGATGGTGGAACCAGCACAATTTATACTAGAATCTACACAGACGGTTTCGCACCAGAACAAGATTTGGGGCATGTATCCTCTGTTTTTGAGGTCAAGGACATAATTTATAGATGACCTACGAAGTTGAGAGATGACAGCACATTCTTTCAGGGTGAACTGATCGCTCCTAAGGAGGCAGTCCATCACGCTATTCAAATCAATATTAACCTTCAAATCCCTATTCACTTTGACAATCAGGCCAGTATTCAAGCCTCCATTAACCCTAAGACCAGCAATAAAACAGTCAGAATTATCCCCCAAACCCTGATCGAATATCCAAATATATTTCTCACTTAGATTAAAGCACATGTCGTTTACGAAACAGCTGATATTTTGGCTATACAAGACCCACTAAATGGTTCTTTATACCCGAAAATCCAACTGCACTGGTCCCACATCAAAGTCCATTTCAGGAAACTTATGATGGAGAGCTGGCAAAAAGAATGGAAGGAAGGTGAAACGCAAAAACTCATCTTCAATATTATTCTTTATGTCAAGACCCGACAAAGCCCGTGGAGGAGAGAAAGAAATCATTTTTTTTTCACTGGCCACGGCCCAATTGGAGCCTACTTTAAAAGATTTAACCTGGCCTCATCCCCGTACTGCAGCTGTGGAGGAGTTGGCTCCAACTTCCACTATCCAGAGCCGCAGCTGGAAAATCTTTGGTTCTAAAGGGTCGAAACCAACAAGCTCTTCAGGTATAGAATCTTCAGTATTTTCCAATTCATGCACACCAATTGACAGCTTTTTCCCTATAGATTAAGGTGTCTTCAGGAAGGCCTTGTAAATGTCCATTCAGCACCATCATCACTGCATCATCTCGCTCATCACGTGTACACTGTTCTCAAATTACTGAATCATCCTAGCAGCAATCATGTTCGCTGCTTTATCCTTTTACACCGATCATTGAATTTCTGTAGTTATATCAACAAAATATATCCTCGTATACATCACTCCTTCAAATCCTCCATAACTTTAACAAGTTTCAAAAGTAATGCGTGAAGTTCTCCACTTTTTGAAAACACAAAAGAAATCTACAATGCAATATGTTTCAAAGTGTTGAATATATTTGTAAATATTTGTTTATGTATCCCAATATATAGAATGCTTTTTCTTCTTGTAATACAGTTTCTTATCTACGAGGATGGATCCAAAAATCGTTACAAGGCTAATAAATATTATTTATTGACATTAGTCAGAAAATACAAAAGAGGAAAACAAATGCATGCTTGCTGATTTTTTCCACATAATCAATAAGCCTATTTAGGCTGAATCTGAACCCAGAACCAACATGCTTAACCCGGCTTGGAAGAAGTCACATCCTGTCCATTGAGCCAGTTCTCGGCAATTGTTTTCACATTAATCTCTGAAGAGAACCTTGTTCCAGATAAGTGTTTGGAACCCTAATTGGGTACCAAATCTGGGCTATAAGGGGTGGCTCCAGACTTCCCACTTGAACTTTTGCAGCAATTCTTGAGTTTTGCGAGCAGTATGGCTATTGTCATGCAGGAGGATGAGACCATCACTCAACATGGCAGGGCGTTTGCGTCGGATAACTTCACGATGTCCCAATGACTATGTCCCTTTTCCGAAATTGAAGGAACACTTATCTGGTTCACACTTATCTGCTTCTCTTAAGAGAGTGATGTGAAGACATTTGCCGAAAATTAGCTCAATGAACAGGACGTGATTTCTACCAAGCCGTGTTAAAGGGACATGCGACTCTTAATCCTCAAAGAAATTCGAGGGGGAACTTTCAAACTCTACAACTATATCTCTCGAACAACTCTGACTTTTTTCCAGAAAAATATGTTCTTTCTTTTATGTAAACATTTTTTCAAACCCTTATATTGGTACGTTTGTATTTGAGAGAGTAATGAATTATGAAAAATTGGCGTAAACACAAAATTTTTGGTTTCTAAGTAATGCAGTCAGTTAAGAAATTAAATTACAATTTATTTAAATTTAAATTTGATTTCTATTTTTTATACCAATTTAAAAGAAAATGTTAAAAATTGATAAAATTTCAGGTTTTTTACCCTCAGAAAACTTCTTTGATGAGAAAATGTATGTAAATTTTGGTTCAAATTATAGAACCTAGCATTATACATATTCAGTAAAAGTGTTCTGTAAAAATATTCAATAGTTCTTCAGATGTTGTGTGCACGATATAAAAAAACACACATTTTGAGATAAAGGGTCTGTAACTTAAAATATTTTATATTCCAGCACTTTTAAAGGTGTTCACTTTTTTCACATATACAAGCAGAAATATTCAAGTAATTGAAAGAAAGTGGGAGATATATTCACAGTGCGGAAAAAATATAACTCTCGAATAACACAATTTTATTGATTATGCAGTTATTAAAATGCATTTTTGGCTTAAAAAATTTAAGTTAAAAAATAACCAAATAGTTAAATCCTTCTAGTTTGTAAGTTGAGCATTCCTTTTTAGAACTTATTTTCATGTATAAATGTTTCGGCAGTTCTCTTTGAACTAAAAAATATTGTTCATATACTAAAAAATATTGTTATATACTTGTTCATATTTGCACCATGACATTTCACAGCTGGGCAGAAGATACGTAGAGATTTGTCATAAGTTGCTCATTATGAAAAAATATTGTCCTTATGGCATTCCTCTGGCAGAATTTGAGTTTTGTAAAATAGCATTGGCAAAGTAAATAGATTAAACGGTTGATGATGTTATACGTTAGCTGCCCTTTTCTCTGGGCCAACAATTTGGAGTTTCTCTTTGACACTTTGCTTTAAAAGAACTACAAATGCTTAAGTTTACTGCATGTGATAGAAGAACTAAAATTAGAAAACCCACTCACTTTTCCCCCCAATATTTACCAAAACACACTTCGAAACATAGATTGTTTTCCAGAAATTAAAATAAAATAAAACTGTTTTATCACAGATTATGTTTCTTGAAATGTGCTGGTAAAAGGCATATATGAGGATTCTAAACTAATTTTTTTCATGTTGTCCGGAAAAGTTCTGGATTAGATGACACACCTGGATTTGAAGGCAAAGATAATTCATCCAAATTTTCACCCTCAGAATTCCCAGAGTATGTTCCATCTTCCGAAACAGTATCAAAAGTTTTTAAGGATTGTTGATTTCCATCAAAGTGTCCCTTTTTCGGCCACTGGCCGAACTTTCTTTATAGTACTTGAGTGGAATTGATTTTAAAAGAAACCTTTAGAATTATTCAAGGTATCCGTTTATGTTGAAAATCCATTTTCGACCAAAAATCACATTTTTTAAATTTCTTATCAGAAAGTCTATTCTTTTAAGTTTTCAAAACAGTTTTTAATTTACATCTGTCATAATCAGAAGTGAAACTAGAGACATTTTAGTAGAACAAAACAGATGAAAATGGAATAGTAAACAATACAATAAAGAAGCATTATTCATTGTTTTTACTTAAAATATTTTACTTTTATTGTTTATTTTTGTTATGTACTATTCTCCATAAACCAGATACTATTTTGCAAGATTTTAAGAGTGAATTTCTTTGTTTTCCTGGTTTTTCATTAATGATGCAATTTTGATAATAAATGTACGAAACGCACTTAAATTTTAATATAACCAATATTAATCACTAGATCATCTAGCATGCACACAAAAGTTAGTTGACTGAAACAAATTTTCAAATCTGTCGACGGCGGCTTATTGGTAGTTAAGGATAATAACTCACGAGGCTGAAGAAAACGACTAAGAAAAAATTTCAGCACTGAAAATTTAAAAAAAGAACTAAACTGGCACAAAAGAAAGACTAGTCTATAAAACTGGGGAGTAATCAATAAGAATTCTTTTTTCTTCGCATAGTTAATTAAAAACATAAACTTTGAACTCATTTTTCTCGAAATGTGATTTTTTCCAAACTTTTCATTTTTCAAACACGATAGCTAAAATTCAATTAAAAATATTAATCTGAAATTTTGCATACATATTATTTATGATAACTTTCTACGTAATGAACCAAAAGATAAGTACAATGATGTTCCGTTAAAAAGTTATGCAGCTTTTCTGTTTTGAAAAAGGCCAAAATTCTATAAAATTCATGATTTCACACTTAAACAAATATAATTTAGATGTTTTTGAGATATTTCAAAACTTTTGCTTCAAGACCTACCCAAAAGTTGAATGATTATATATACTAAAGCTTTTTCATTCTGGTCATTTGTTTTTGAACGAAAGTGTTTGAAAAAGTTCAAATTTAGTTCTAAATATTCTAATTTTTTAAAATTTAAAAAATATTTCATTAATATAACTTTTTCTATGATTTATTAAGCTTTAACATAAATGACATGCAAAAATACAAAAATAGTGATTCAAATATCATTATTTAAAAAAAGGCCTCCGAAAGTTGTTGGGTGTCTCAAAACAACAAAAGTGGAAGGAAAACATTCCACACTGATATCTGTCTCATAACGCTTGTCACAAGAGTTTAAGAGATTCGTAAAAACAGAGGTTAGCAATCGTACTGAGTAGTACATTTAAAACTCGGAGTTTAAAAAAAGTAAATTATTTCAAACGATTAAATCGTTTGGCTCGCTTGCAGCATTCAGTCAGTCGCCTAGATCTAAAAACGAGAATTGTCACTTTTCAACGTTTACGTTGAATAGCTGATACATTTTCGTTCATAATTATGTTTATTTTTTAACGCGGATTGTTTTAAGATTTTCAGAAAAGACAGGTGAATAATGTATATTTTTCAATCGAAAATGTTCGGAGTTTAACAGTCGCATGTCCTCTTGTTCAATTTGTTCCTGCTTTCAGATAAATACATAAATAGACTTGGTGATTATGTTGAAAAGTAATAGCAAGTTTGCCTCTTAATTCCCTTTGGTATTTTTTTTCTAATGCTAATAATAATTTTTATTAGCTTTCTAACTTTCATCGATCCATCCTCTTATTATTATTTTCCATGCTCATTTTCATACTTTGGCTAGTAGATGGAAATTGAGAATTCAGCCACATCGAGGGATTGAGGAGGCTCTTGAAGCTCTCCCCTCCCCCCTTCCCTATCACTTCTCAGATAAAGAATTTTCAAGATAAGGGATATTTACCATTTAAGGAATTAATTCTTTTCTTACCTTATTATTAATTCTGTTTATTTTTTAGACTTTGAAAATATTTTTCGGACTTAGATTTTTTTCACAGATTTGCATTAAACCGTGCAAGATTAGATAACACTTCTCAGTTAAAAAGAATACAAACTTATAAAAGAGTTCTTAGCTATATTTGAACGACATATGTCATTCAAGAAGATTTATAACTAAAGTTTTTTAATCAGAAAAAAGGTTTTATTTCGCAGGGATTCGAAACCTTAGCATAAATAGTTCTTCTACTGAAGTTTGATTTTAGTGACCTACGTTGTTTTTCACAACATCCTTTCTCACACAGATTTCCATCAATTCAATAATAACTTTTCATGAGTGAATTAAAATAAAATATTTAAACATAAAATAAACATAACAATTTGATACTCACAATCTTAATTTCATTTTTTTCCTTCTGATTTTGAGACTTTGAATTTTCTCAGCTTATAAATAGAATTTCATCAATTAAAGTTAAATTTTGAATCTTATTTAATTTTTCGGCATGTTCTTTTTTTCTCTTTATTCTTTTTTCGTTATCTAATTAAGTTTTTCAATTGTTTACAGGAAAATTTCAAAACTTGTGCATTCTCTGTTCCTAAATAACAAAAAGTTTACTTAGCACTAATTCTACGAATGAACCAACTTCAATTTATGTTTCTTTCATAATTGAACTTCCCTCTTTCTTGCGAACTTCTTTTTCCTCTAAAAACACAATTTTAGAATATTCTAACAATAACTTACAAAAGCAATAAAAATGTCTTAGTTTGAATAAGTTAACTTTAAATTAAGTTTTTAATAGTTTCAGGAAAAACAAAACGTTAAACTCTCTTAAAGTTAAATGGAAAATTTGAATCTTGAATGAGAAAGTGTTGACATTATTTTTCTAACAAACTCATGTTTTTTCTTCCGAATTCACTTCAACGTCGACTAAATAGCTTCATTATTACTAAATATTAAAGATCACTCTTTTTCTCTGTTGAACATATAACTTGTCTATAAAGACTTTGCAATTTACTTCGAATGACGCTAAAAAGGTTAAATTAAACCTCACAAATGCATAGATTCATCACAAATTAATTTATCTTAAAAATTTAGAAATCATTCATCATACTTAATTTTAAAACTATATAAAACATTCCACTAATCTAAAATTTTCGCCTTTTAACCGACTAAACATATCTTAATTTCGATACATAAAAATTGTTCGTGTGATTTCTCCTTTTACGAACTTATTTTGACTTTCTTCTTAATTCCTTATTTCTTTCAATCTTATCTTATTTTACAAACTATTTTTTCAATTTTAATAATTATATATATATTCTCTAATTTTTCTTACATGATTGAAACTCACTTTGATTTTTAAACACTTTTCTTCGGATGATGAACACGATCATACAATATTCTATTAACAAAAGAGAAGAAAAATAAGAATCTCTTAGGTTTGAATAAATTAATGAAATGAAATTGATATTTTACATTATAATTCCTTTTCACATAGATCAAATAAATAATTTTAGTCTCGAAAATTTTAACCACCAAAGAACTTTTTCTCCAAGTGTGTTTAATTCATGAAGAATGTATGTGTGTGCGTGCATGCATGTGTGTGTGCGTGCATGAATGTGTGTGTGCGTGTGTGAGATTTATTTCGAATAACGGTAAAAGATTTGCCACGTGTGTGTTTGCTTCTCTTTGTCACAGATTATTTTAACTTTTGAGAATATTCCACATAGAGAATTCTAATCATCGCTCACTTTGTGTCAATTCTACATGAAACATAGTAATTTGATTAAGTTTTTAACATGTTTCACATTTACTCTACTTTTGCAAATATATTTAATGACGAATGCAATTATTGACAAAATATAAAAGCAATCATATTAAAAATCTCTTTGGTTTCGTTAAGTTTTTCTTGCTTAGTGAAATTGGTTAAAATTGAACTTAAAATTCCAATTTTCTACCAGTTTCGAAAATACCAAAACATTAAACTATTTTAAAGCTGACTGTTTCAGATAAAAAACTGTTCCAACTCAAAGGTTTAAAACTCATTCAAACACTTCGAGATTAAATTTTTTTTCTTAAACTTAAAACCGTTTACAATGTTTTATGAAACAAGCATCTTTATTTAATCTTGCTTTCTCACACATGGCTTAAATCAGCTGACTTACAATTTTTCAAAGATTAACTGAAAATTAACTATTTTAAAGCATTATTAACCTCAAAGTATTCAATTAAATATTCACAGACTTTCATGAATCTTGTAATTTCATTTTTCTAACATGTTTCAAATTCAATCTATGCTTGAACATTTTTTTCCCAATGACTAATACAATTATCGACGAAATTTAAAAGCAATCAATCAAAATCTCTTAGATTTGTTAGATTAGCAAAAGATAAAACTATTGATCACTTCTATATAAATACTCCTTCTTTTTCAGAATTGAAAATTTATTTATTGAAAATTATTGTTATTATTATTGAGTGCTATTTTTTATTACAAATATATACTTATTACAAATTTTCCCATCTCTTTACGTTTTATTACATGAATATGTACACACAATTTGCTTTTTTAAAGAAAAATATTTAATTATTTTAGAAAAGAAATGAGGATTTATTATTTTAAATAATTAATTCCTAGGAGGGAAATCTAATGTTCAATTTCTTTCTGCTTCGTAATGTTTACTGTCAGATATTAAGTCTTTAATTGTAAAGATAGCTTGTCTTAAGTGTTATGTTTAGATTGGATAGTACAGCCGTTGTGATACTGCTAAGTGTAATACAGTGATGTGATAAAAGTGTTTCTCATCATTACGTTTGTTAGAATAGAAACATAAGCTGAGAATAAGTATCGTAATTCTATGATAAAACTTTTTCAAAGCTAAATCATTTCTTTATTTATATGAAAGACTGAGGCATGTCAACTTCGTAATTAAAATTCTTTTTATACCATTTATGGATTCTTTCTAAGAACATTGCCAATGATGACAATAATGCCGACATTCTTTATAGGAAAGTCTTTATTCTTAATTCTCTCCTATTTCTGTTCACTTTCTAAAATAATAAGTGTATTTTTTGCTGTCGATGCATACTTTAAAAAGTGTGAAGAACGAATCACTTTTCAGAGTGAAACAATTTTCACAGAATAAAATTTCATGAAACATTCTAAAGTTGAGACATGATATAAAATTAATAAATGTTATTAATAAAAATAAATTAATATTTTCAAAAGAATTTATTTTTATGCTAACAATTTTAAGCTTCAGAAAATAATTAAACCTTGAAACGCTTAAATGAAGCCTATATCTTTAACTTGAAACAACTTTTCAATAAAGGCATTCAACTTTAAAATAGTTTTGCTTTTTGTTATTCATGAAATTGTAACAAATTCGAAATTTCAATTTTAATTTCAACAAAGTTCATTATGCAAGAAAAACTAATTCAAACCCAGGAAATTTTTAAATATCATTGTTTCTCTATAAATTCCAGTAGTGAAATTAAAATGACATATAAATAAATACTATATATTTTGAAGAAATGCAATTCTTCTAAGAGTTAAAACATTTTAAAAGCAAAAACATGTGAAATTAATTAATAAAAACAAAAAATATTTATGAAAAAGAAATTTTATTTATTAACCACCATAAGGTATAGTATCTGATGCAACATAAATATAGATCACATGCATTTTTTACAAGTAAAAAACAAAACTCGTTCTTATTAACATTTACATTCTTTGATAAATTTTTTCGAAACGTTAAGCAAATGCAAACATTTTTTTATATTTTTTTCTCAAATGCCAGCATTTTTTTATATGAAACAAAATTCATTTGTTGGTGGGTTCATAACAAAAACACTCCCATTTTTCAAAGGAATTTTAACCAAGTCAAAATTAGATCTCTTGAAAATCATTGTTCTTTCAGCTCCAAATGAAAATGTAACAATACAATAGCAATAATCTGGATCCATATCTTTTTCATTATCTTTATGTGACCCTATTTTATCATAGCCGTCTTTATAACGATTTATCAATATATAATTTAAATAAACCTTCTGTAAGTAATTTATTTGCTTCAATTAAAATTTTTGTTAGAATACGTATTACAGGCTTTGTAGGAAGAGGATTTCCAGAAAAAGTATTAGTTAAATTTTTCTCATTATAAGCAGAAGCTTTTCTAGGCACTGAATATCTTTTGTTACAGATAACCACCGTAGCCATTTCAGAAGGAAAATATTCAATTTTCCTTTCGAATTCATCGAATATTTGATCAGCTTCTTCCTTTGAAAAGTATTCTGGATAAACAATATTTAAATTATGTTCATTCTTGGCGAAGCCTAAGTCCTTAAAAATGGTGGCACCGGGAAATATTTTTTAATGGATCTTCGGATTGGATTACTTACAGCAAAGTGAAGATTGGAGGGACCAGCTTGTGGAGATTAATCACGTCTCTGCTTTCTTGGACCATCAGCATCTCATTGCAGAGTCGAGGGAGCCGGTTACGGCGTTGCATCACGTCTCTGTCTTTTCCTTGTAGCACCACTGCCTGATTGAAGACTGTAGGGACCCGGTTGCGGAGATGGATCACACCTCTGTCGTTTATTTCCATGTCTCAGTCTTTTGTGGTTTTTCAGGCTGCTGGGTAGAGCAAACGTTTCGCCATATAACGTGCAGGGAAACACTGGATCGACAGCATCATTCTCATCATCTTCAAATAGCGAATCCAGCTGATCGACAGTTATAAAACCCCAGGGTAGAATAGTGATAATAGACGAAGGGTTTTCTAAAGCATCTTCAGTTGACTCCGTTTTCAAATGCGACCCGAAGAAAGATGCAGAATGAATTTTTTATTATGTATGCCACTATTTAAGCAATTCAGCGGTAAATGAATTGTTTAAATAGTGACTAATAATTATTTAATGGTCTATCTAAGTGAAACGTCGTCAAGAATTTTCTACTTGCACATGTTAGTGAGTAATTCCTTTTCTTAAGACTATGTTGGAAGATTTTCGATATCTGTTATCAACTAGTACATTATTATCATGAGATGGTGAGCATATAAGCATTTTCTTATGGCATTTGATAGGGAAAAAGTCATGTGATGCAAACATTTTGGAACTTAAAAGACAGATAAGAGATAATAATGAGAAGTGAATGCTGAACTTAATTAGACACGTTGGTGTGTTCGTGATATAAGGGAATGCAGCAATAAGTTTAAAGACGGAAAACATTAGAATATATGAATAGCTGATTTTAAAGTTAATAATGCATCAAAACGATTAATTTTCTGGAATCAAGGTAAACTTTGAAATTATTTTTTATAATCTTCCTGAAAAGTACGAAGAAGAATAATTAAATAAGATTGATATAAATTTCATAGAATGAAATTTTATGAAACATGGGAAAACTGAGATATAGAGGAAAATGTTTAATATTATTAACAGAAATAAATTGATATATGTGACAGAGTGCTAATAGAATCAAAGATTAACATGCATAAACAGATATATGCCAAAGACTTGTATAAAAATTCTAACAATAGTAATAGGGAATTCAACTATTCAAGTCAATGCATTGAAATTTTCATTAAGTTTAAATGTTTTATTTCATCATGCTTTATTTTATCATGTTTTATTTTGATAGAAAAAAATGTATGTAGAGTAATCACGCAGTTAACATAATTCCAAGTCTGAAAAAGAACGATATATTCATCTATAAGTGGTCAAAAGATTTATCATCAGCTAATCTCACAAATCTAAGAGATTTTTAATTATTCCTTTTATATTTTGTCGATAATTGTATTAGTCATTGGGAAAAAAATGTTCAAGCGTAGATTGAGTTTGAAACATGTTAGAAAAATGGAATTACTAGATTCATGAATGTATATGAAAAATTAAGTGAATGCCTTGAGGTAAATTATGCTTTAAAATGGTTAATTTTCTGTTAATCTTTAAAAAATTGTAAATCAGCTGATTTAAGCCATGTGTGAGAAAGAAAGATTAAATAAAGATGATTGTTTCATAAAACATTTTAAAAGGTATTAAGTTAAAGAAAAAAAAATTTAATCCCGAAGTGTTTGAATGAGTTTTAAACCTTTAAGTTTTAACAGTTTTTGATCTGAAACAGTCAGCTATAAAATAGTTTTATGTTTTGATATTTTCGAAACTGGTAGAAAATTCGAATTTTAAGTTCAATTTTAACAAATTTCACTAAGCAAGAAAAACTTAACCAAACCAAAGAGATTTTTAAAATGATTGCTTTTATATTTTGTCGATAATTGCATTCATCAATGAAAAATATCTTGAAAGGTAGAGTGAATTTGAAACATGTTAAAAAATTAATCAAATTAGCTATGTTTCATGTAGGATTGACACATAGTGAGCGATGATTAGCATTCTCTATGCGGAATATTCTGAAAAGTTAAAATAATCTGTGACAAAGAGAAGCAAACGCAGACGTGGCAAATCTTTTACCGTTATTCGAAAAAAATCTCACACACGCACACACACATGCAGGCACGCACACACATACATTCTTCATGAATTAAACACACTTGTAGAAAAAGTTCTTTGGTGGTTAAAATTTTCGAGACTAAAATTATTTATTTGATCTATGTGAAAAGGAATTATAATGTAAAATATCAATTTCATTTCATTAATTTATTCAAACCTAAGAGATTCTTATTTTTCTTCTCTTTTGTTAATAGAATATTGTATGATCGTGTTCATCATCCGAAGAAATGTGTTTAAAAATGAAAGTGAGTTTCAATCATGTAAGAAAAATTAGAGAATATATATATAATTATTAAAATTGAATAAATAGTTTGTAAAATAAGATAAGATTGAAAGAAATAAGGAATTAAGAAGAAAGTCAAAATAAGTTCGTAAAAGGAGAAATCACACGAACAATTTTTATGTATCGAAATTAAGATATGTTTAGTCGGTTAAAAGGCGAAAATTTTAGATTAGTGGAATGTTTTATATAGTTTTAAAATTAAGTATGATGAATGATCTCTAAATTTTTAAGATAAATTAATTTGTGATGAATCTATGCATTTGTGAGGTTTAATGTAACCTTTTTAGCGTCATTCGAAGTAAATTGCAAAGTCTTTATAGATAAGTTATATGTTCAACAGAGAAAAAGAGTGATCTTTAATATTTAATAATAATGAAGCTATTTAGTCGACGTTGAAGTGAATTCGGAAGGAAAAACATGAGTTTGTAAAAAAAATAATGCCAACACTTTCTCGATCAAGATTCAAATTTTCCATTTAACTTTAAGAGAGTTTAACGTTTTGTTTTTTCTGAAACAGTTATACACGGAATTTAAAGTTAACTTATTCAAACTAAGAGATTTTTATAGCTCTTGTAAGTTATTGTTAGAATATTCTAAAATTGTGTTTAAAGAGGAAAAAGAAGTTCGCAAGAAAGAGGGAAGTTCAATTATGAAAGAAAAATAAATTGAAGTTGGTTCATTCGTAGAATTAGTGCTAAGTAAACTTTTTGTTATTTAGGAACAGAGAATGCACAAGTTTTGAAATTTTCCTGTAAACAATTGAAAAACTTTATTAGATAACGGAAAAAGAATAAAGAGAAAAAAAGAGCATGCCGAAAAATAGAATAAGATTAAAAATTTAACTCTAATTGATGAAATTCTATTCAAAAGCTGAGAAAATTCAAAGTCTGAAAAAACAGAAGGAAAAAAATGAGATTAAGATTGTGAGTATCAAATTATTATTTTTATTTTATGTATAAATATTTTATTTTAATGCACGCATGAAATGTTATTATTGAATTGATGGAAATCTGTGTGAGAAAGGATGTTGTGAAAAACAACGTAAGTCACTAAAATCAAACTTTAGTAGAAGAAATATTTATGCTAATGTTTCGAATCCCTGCGAAATAAAACCTTTTTTTATGATTAAAAAACTTTATTTATAAATCTTCTTGAATGACATATGTCGTTCAAATATAGCTAAGACCTCTGTTATAAGATTGTATTCTTTTCGATTGAGATGTGTTATCTTATCTTGCACGGTTTATTGCAAATCTGTGAAAAAAAAATCTAAGTCCGAAAAATATTTTTAAAGTCTAAAAATGATGCAAAATTCACATCATTTTTGAACATCTTTATTAACAGATTTCCAAACAAAGCGTTGCTTGATTAAATTCGTCGAGTCCTTAACACTAGGGTGTGACAAACGATGCATCATTTCTAAAACTCTACGCCGAAATGTTTCTGGAACGTACGACCTAATATTACCTGTTCAAATATCATAGTATAAAAGACGTTTTGATGACGGTAAGCTCAACTGATTAACCTCTAGACCTGAACCAGATCCAAGAAGAGATCGCAACTCGACATTCGAAGCCTGAGCGATTTTCAATTCGTCAATCGATAGATTCCTTTACCGAAATTACTGCGATAATTGAAAAAGTATCTGCGACCAAATTGGCAGAGACAGATATGTAACGAAGATCTGTGGTAAACTGGCCTATGAACTCTAGGTGCCGAATTTGCCTTGGAGAATTCTTTTCGTGATTTTCTTTGAAAGCGTACGTGAGTGGTTTATGGTTATTAAATACCAAAAAATCACGCCCTCAACAAAATAGCAAAAGAACCTAATGGCAGATTATATGGCTAAAAGCTCTCTATCACACGTGCTGCATTTGCGCTCTGCAGCTTTTAGTTTTCAGGAAAATAAACCAAGGGGTTCAGTACCACCTTCAACATGTTGTTGTAATACTGCACCAATCGCAGTCTCCGAAGCGTCTGTAACAAGTGATAACGGGGTGTTGTGTTTAGGATATGCTAGCATTGCAGCATTTTTTAACAGCTACTTACATGCCTGGAACTCTTCCTTAGTCTCATCAATCCAACTAATTGGAGTTTTATCCCTTTTAATTCTACTTTTCACCAGATCATGCAAGCAACTGTGTACCCGCTGCATTTTTTAAAAATCTGTGGTAAAAGTTTATCATTGCAAGGAACCTACGTACCTCCTCAACTGACTTTGGAAAAGGGTACTCGGTCAAAGCCTTAAGTCTGTCCGGTAATGGAGAAACACCACCAGGTGACTCATGAAAACCTAAAAATTGTATTTTCTCCTCACCAAATTCACATATTTCAAGGTTAATTTTAAGATGGTAATCCTTTAACCTTTGAAACACTTTTTCGAGATCTACTTTGTGTTTCTCCAAGTCCTTGGAGGCTACCAAAATATCATCAAGACAAGCAAAACAATCGAGATCTCTCGAAACTTGATCCATAAACCTCTGAAACGATTGTGCCGCATTTCTCAAGACAAAAGTCATTCTTGTGTATTCAAATAAAACTATCGGCATTATAACAGCTGTTTTGGGTATATCAGAAGTCTTTATTGGGATCTATTGGCATGCTTTAACCAGGTCGATTTTATTGAAAACAGTTTTACCTGCTAAATTATGCGAAAAATCCAGTATATGTGGGAGAGGATAGCTATCGGGAATCGTGACAGCATTTAACTTGCGAAAATCCCCGCAAATTCTCCAATCTCCGTTTGGCTTTTTAACAAAGTGAATAGGACTGGCAAAAGCACTTTGAGATTGTCTTATAATACCCTGTTCTATTAGCTTCTGAAATTTCTGTTTCAAAAACTTAAGTTTCTCAGGATTCAGGCGTCTCGCCTTTGAAAAAACCGGAGGTCCCTTTGTTTCTATACAGTTTTCAAAATTATGTGGGGCATCAACATCAGCCGACATTGGGGTAAAAAGTTCGCGAAATTTACTTAACATTGTGTGCAATGGTGATTCATTAGAAATAAGAGTTAATTCTAATGTATTACCGGGTGCTTTAACTCCTTTTGCACTCAAAAAAGTTCAGGCTATCAATTAAAGGACGGTTTTTAATGTCTATCAAAAGTTCCAACCTCTCCAAAAAATCACTTCCAATATTAGGATGCGAAATATCAGCGACTATAAAACACCAGGAGAATTTCCTCCTTAATCCGAGGTCGAGGTTTATTTTTTTAGTACCGTAACATTTGATAGCTGAACCATTTGCTGTATTCAAAGTATTATCTTGAGCAACCCTGTAATTTGACAATCTTCGCGGAAAGCAACTCACGACTGCACCACTATCAATCAGAAACCGGAAACTCGTACTTCTGTCATGCAAAAATAAGCGGCTATGAGTATGGCTTCCCTCTAAACAGACGAGCCCTTCAGGTTTTCTGAAAGTCGCAGGGACTAACCCACTTCACAGCCTTTTGCGCAAACCTGCAATGATACCCACAAACTCGTTTAAGTTGAGATTTACGTGAATTTGATATGCTTCTAACAAGGAGAATTTTCTTGTCTACCCCTGTTTGATTGTCTGAATCTGGGACGAGATATCCGCTTAAGTTTCGCACGCAATTCTGCGATTTCATCTCTAAACTATTGAATTACCGAGTTATCTGATGTCACGGAATTAACTACTGTATCAAAATGAGAAATTTCGTTAACTTTATCGTCAATTAAAGACAAATTATCTTTGAACTCTTATTATCTCTTATTATCTTTGAAACCGACAAAATCTGCTGCATTCAGGTTGGCAGTCTCTGCATCCAAATTGTCTTTAAGACATCCTTACTAACCTTTACCGCAGCCAGATTTCTCATTTCCTGTAACAGTCGAGATAGTTTCTTATCACCCAATTGCAGGTCTTACAAAAGTACACGCAATTTAGTACCCTGGGATTGCGAAAAATGACTCAAAATCCGAGTTTTAAGAGCATCATACTTGCTATCAGCAGGTGGGTTACGAACAATATCCGAAACATGTGAAAGAATTTTTGAATCTAAAGCTGCTACTACCGTATCAAACTTAGTTTCATCAGATGAAATCCCGGAAAGCTTAAACTGAGATTCGAGCTGCAAGAACCACAAGTCAGGGTCATTTCCCAAAATGGAGGTGCACGAAATGCAACACGCGCTAATTCAGGTTTTGTAGGCTCAGGTCCGTCAGGCATTTTGAAAAGAGAAAAAGGAAATTAAGAATTGCGAAATTCAAAGAAAATGGCTAACGCACAAGTAAGAGGTTGAAGAGCAAGCGGTCAAACCGCTAATCCGGATTAATAACTGGTCTAAGAAACAGTGATAAACGTGGTCTATTCAACCATTTCAAAAAACTGTACAAAAATTCGAAGTCAAATGTCGTCCAGAACTCAATTTGCAATAATATTTTTTTATTGTTAAATAACAAGAATACATGCGAAAAACTGTTGCCAGAAGTTATTAACTGAATTCTAAAATAACACTAAAAGAAAAGTTATAAAGAAGACAATTCACAGAGTTGATTAAAAAATTTTTATCAGAAACAAGTATTGATTTAGTTTATTTTCATTCATTTTAATTATCAAAAATTTTCTATTTTTTTGTCCTAATACGCCTATTAAAACCTTTATTATCCCTTACCATTTGTGAAAAAATGAAGTACTTTTATAACAAATATTAAAGCCGCATGGAGGAAATTAGCTATCGGCAATTTTTAAAAATCGTTTGGTCTAATTGATATCGACGAGATTTCTGGTTTCTTTACTTACATAAAAAACCTTTACTTTACCTGCTTCTATGTTTTACTTCCACTTTGAAGATTCCATTGACAAAGCATTACACCGGAATTACGTAGTACAGGCAATTAAATGGTAACAAACAAAGCAGATTACTAATCCATTCGCATTTTAATTAAAAAACGCTTAAGACGATAAAAGAATTATGTGCATTTCAGTATTTTATAGTACAAAAGTATTTTCCATCTTAAAATATTAGTATTGAAAGCATTTTAATCCCGAGCAACGCTGGGTATATCAGCTAGTATCTTAATATAAATAAAAGTCATTGTGGTTATTTAAGTGGATATGTGTGTGTGTATGTATAATCCACGTCTCCTCTTAAGCCACTAGATCGATTACAGCCACATTTTGCACACTTATAACTTAAAACAAGAGGAACATTATTGTCAACTTTTCGATGTCCAAAAGTTTCAGATAATTAGAAATTTACCGATACCGCTTTTCCGCAGTAACTTCGGAGCAATTTGTTTCAAAAAATATTTTTATGCCATCTGAAACTTTCAATTTTCACTGATACTAATTTTTATAAATGAGCAATTTTTCCATCATCCCTTACTATTTTTCTAAAATTTGATAAAAATTTGATTACATGTAGAGGATTTTGAAATTAAAACAAATTTATAGAAACTTCGTTGCTAGGCAACGGTGGGACTTGGAACTAATCTACCTTTATTTCTGTTTATTTTTGTAAATATTTAATATAAGATCATAATCAACTTCTCAAAGAACAAAAGTTAATCAAAGCTTTATTTAATTAAAAAATTAAGCAAGATTTTGCTTTTTTCCGCGCTATCTTTCGAAAATATTATCTCACAATAACTATTTCGATGCTATATTAAAGTTCGAAAAACAATATTTCCAGTGACTCAAATTTCATTTCCGTTCAATTTGTTGCTCTTACTTTAATTTTTTTTAAAAATTAAATTGTATATAAATTTTACAATTCATAACAATACTTTTTTATTGTTGAAGAACAAGAATACATACGAAGAGCTGCTGCTAGAACACATTAACAGATTTTTGGTAGTACACTAAGGAAAAGTTTAAGAGCAGACGATTAATAATTTATATCAGGAACAACTACTGATCTGGATTATTTTAATACTTTTTAACAGTGAAAAAGCAGTGAAAAAATAACTATTTAATTAATTGTAACAAAATATTTGTCAAAATCGTTCTCATACTTTAATAATTATGAACAAAATTTGAAAACAACAACTATAAAACGTTTCAGACGACGAAAGGATTTTGGGTATTTTAATTTTCTATACAAAAATAGTTTTTCATTAAAATTATTACACAAAAATTTTTTTTATCCCGAGCAATACTGGATTTAGTAGCTAGTTTCTTTATAAAAGTAAATTTAATTCGCGCCCACTCTTCGCATATAAAATTTTTTCATACTTTTATTATTAACCAAAAGTGAAATTGAAGTAAATTTTTATGACAAGAAACAACATTGTGTACTGAAATATTAGAACCCATTTCAGTATTATTGGAAGAGTGTTGAATTATTAAATTGCCACTCTTCTAGCCATATGGTAAACATGTTTACCTGATCCATTGAAAGAAAAATGCATTCGTTTGAGAAAAAGTTGTGAGGGAACTCAAACTGTGAGGGAATGTTGCAAAGCTACATAAGTTCCTTCTCTTTACTATTGCTGTTCCCCTTTATTGTTAAGGCGTTTGCTTGTCACATTGTACCATTCAAACAGATAAATGACAGCAGTTGCAAGAATCATGACACATAACCTCTTCAAAAGAAAAAAAAATTCGGACATTTTAGCTCTAAGTACGCGGTGATTAATCAATGAAATATATTGAATAATTTGAAATGAGTAACAAACTTCTCTTCTTAAGTCTTTTATTTTTCTGATTTTGCAACAAAAGAGTAAGATGAAAAAAATTATTACTCTTTGACTGGAAACTTAGTAATATTTTTGTGAAATTGATTGAAAAAGAAGGAATTTTTTCCTTTGAGAAAGAAAAATTTGTTCGTGTATAAATCCATGAGAAAAGAAAACTTATTTTCCCACTGAAATCAATTCAAAATTATAATAATAATCAATAGAAAATTATTTTGGTGAATTGCATCACCAAAAGTGGGATGGAAAAAAATTCTTAAAGATATGTTTTCAAAGCGAAACCATCGCCCCTGGAAGGGATAACCAAAAAAGTTGCGAAACACAAATTTGTGATTAAAAAAATTTATATGTTCCGAATAAACGTTTTATTTTTAAAAAATGTACTTAAGTATTTTGCTCAGGAAGCAAAATCATTTATGATCGTTGTAAACGATTTGAAGCTTTTTTGAAATTCGGGAAAATCTATAATATTTTTCTTCATATATTATTTCATCAATTAAAATTTTATGTTTTGATTTCTATGAATACTAAATGGACTTATGAAAATATTTTGGGTCTCGAGTAACACCAGGTAGATCAACTAGTTTTACTGAAATTCGCATCAAGTCTATAAATAAAATGAGAAACTGATATTGGAAATATTTAAACGTTAAAACAGAAAATATTAATTTTGATCAAAAACAAGTTACGCATGAACGAGTAATTTTTGCCATATTTTCTTATTTTAGTGTTAAATTTAGTTTAAAAATCTTATTATCTCGCATCTTCCTTGATTATTTCAGAAGAATTTTTTTCAAACGCAATATTTGGTGTTTTATCTAACAAAAGACTATTTTCTCAATATCTTAAAAGCTTAAAAATGAAATGAAAAACACGAATCTTCTTGAAGCAGAAAATTATACAGACTTTTTATTTAATTATTGGAGACAACAAATTCATCTTACATTCTGTAACTGAATGCAGAATTTGTATTATTATCGTATTATTAATTAACAAAATTTTTTTAAATAAAATTAATCCGAGGCATATACAAAATATGTTAGTAAACGCTTAATATTAAAAAATATGAAAAGAAACTGAAGTAAAATTCTTTGATTGAAAGCAGAAAGAATTATTGTTTTCGAAATGCATTTAGATGAGTGATATTTCTCTATAAATCATTTATGAAAAAATTTTCTCTATATTTATTAAAAATAAGAATATGAAAAATTCTACACTCTCTAAAAGCTTCAGACTGAAACGGAATCGTTTTCAAATCGACGAGTAAGTTCTTAGTTGAAATGCCACAAGACAGCAATTACTATCAGTAGACTGATTTATGACATTGAATGGTCCTACTCCTCTTTTTATGCCGCGGGGCAGTGGGGAAGATGATACCCTGCTGTTATACTGAACAATAGGCAGAGGGGGAAGGAAAACTTGCTCTGCCGTTTTCCACGACGTCCGTGAGTAAATCTTGGAGAAATTTGCTTACACCATTTAGCTACAGAGGGTCCGTTTTCAAAGCATTCAACTGAAATATTTGAGCCGCTCAAAGGGTTAAAACAAAATACATAAGAGGCGCCCAAATATAAATCTGTTTTATTTATTTATTTATTGAGCGTATATAAGCAGTGTTTTCATTGTGATTTGATTAAAATGGAAGAGGTTTATCAAAGTTGTGGGGCGAAAATATTTTAGCTTCATAGCACCTCGTTAATGAACAAGTATTTTTAGATCTCGATCAAACCCTTTGCCACAACGAAATCTCTCTTCTTAAAATATGATATTTGCTATCTTTCGCGAGACATATTATTGACAGAAATCCTGATAAAAAGGAATTCGTTCATGATCAGGTATATAAAAGTCTGCGCAAATATTTCTCACTCTAAAGATGACGAACGTTACAAAACAAACCTGGTCTAACATTTTTGTTTTACTGAGTGCTATTATCGTTGAATTTATAGTTATTATAATCTTTATGCAAGCGCAAACACGGAGTGAATTGCCTCAGAATGTCAACATCACGAACTCTTCGTGCATTGTTTCCAAATATATTAGGAGGAAAATATTTCTTCATATCAGTTTTAAAAACAAACAACAGATATTCGATATACGTTTTTTTTTCTCCAATCAAACCCTGAATCCTATCCCAGACATTCTCGGTGTTCAGTTAACCAAAAGTGAATTCAGAAAAGTGTGTGAAATGTGTTGAACTGTTTCCAATCATGTTTCTACGACTCAAATTCCCATCTTCAATGATAATTAAGGGGCCGACTCAAAGAGGAGAAACTCATTTAGTTGGAAAAATAATTTCTGAACAAATGTATGAAATACCGATCTAAAAAGTCGTCTGGTATTATAAAATTTTTCAACCATTGTTTCACGAAGAGAGAAATATCAAATTCATAGTAGGATTGCCAACGGAAGACGAAAACTTTTAACTTTTGATTTTGAATGACCTTATGAACAATTTGACAGCTGAAATGTCGCAAATGTTTACTGTTGGATCTCATCATAAGAATTTCAGCATAATTTCCATCACACAAAATCTTTTCTCCCGCATCAGATTTGCAAGAGATATCAGTCTGAATGCTCACTATATAATACTCTTTCGAAATAACAGATATAAATCGCAAAGAGATGAGATTGCAACAATCACTGTTTCCAGATCAAAGAGGAGTTAATTGGGTGTTTGTGCCAGAATAAAAAAAAATGAATCGAATCAAACGACGTGTGCACTTGTTGCATGTTTTATCCTCTGCCAGTCCCCAACAAAGAAATGCAATATTAAAAAGTGCTACCAACGAACAGATAAAAACATTGTGCGAAATATGTCAAAATGTATTAGCAGGGAACGTTTCGAAAACGAAGGTTCGACAGTTGTGTAGCTATAAGAAAGTCATTCGCCAGTTAGCCGACAGAAATATTCCCATTGCTCGAAAGCGCAAGTTATTGACAAATCAAACAGATGGGTTTTTACCGCTCGTTCTTCCCACTGTTTTCCGTCTTGTTGGAGGTCTAGTGGGGAAAGCTATTGGCAGGCGAATTTAAAAGAATGGCTCGAAAGATGGCTGTAGTCCCAAAAGAGCTTGAGTCAGAATATTATCAACTAAACAAACCAGAAATAAGAGTTGAGGATAATATTTCAAATCTATTACATGATGAGGAAACGCCAGACGATATGAAAACCAGACTATTATCTCACTGGATTCCGAAATATCAGTGTTTGATGCAGCCCCCTCCACCGCCGAAACCTTTTGAGATTTCCTAAGGAACTCTTGCAAAAACAGAAGTGGAGAAAGAAGAAAAACCCACAGCATTGTTTTCCAGAAAAAACATGATTGCAAAATATATTGCATATACCATTCCGAAAACGGGAAAGAAATATATCATACCCATTTTGGAAAAACTTAGAGATGTCAATTACACATTCAATGATATGAACGAATTGCAAAATGATTGAAAAATGAATATAGAAGCTATGTAATTGATTTATTTAGTTATTTGATGAGAAATGAAAGAGCTGACAGCCAACCATCTCTGGGGTTTCATACTTTTTGCAAGGAATATTGGATGCGAATATAACTATAGGGTGGATTGCCAACAAAAATTTGAAATTGTTGATACTTCTCTCACAAGCTGATCCGAAACGGAGGGATCAAAGCTCACCGAGCACTCTGAATGAATCTAAACCTAAGAAATTGACGATCGCGGAAAGATTGCAAACATTCTCGAATCCTGAGACTTCACCAGAACCCGAAAAAGAGGCGATAAAGAAAACACTCTCCGATCCCGAGAGTTCGCCTACCATCCATCTCAAATAATGGACAAATTGGGAGGAGGCCAAAAGTTGTCGGAAGCTCTGCCCATCAGCTGGAAGGATTGGAAAAATTGAAGAAACTTTACTATGATCCCAAAGAACCTGGTTCGTTTGGAGGTGTCAAGAGACTCTCAGAAGCAAGAGGTTTAAAGAAAGATCGCGTTTCGGAAATTTCTCTCGGGAGAGGATCATTATTCGCTTCATTTCCCTGTGCGTTATGAATTCCAAAGACAGAAAACGATTGCATATGGGCTGAACGAGTTGTGGCAAAGTGACTTAGTGGATTTACAGAAATTGTCGCGCTTTAACAGGGGCTATCGATACATTTTAACTATTATAGACGTTCTGTCTAGATATTTAAGAGAGTTTCCGATCAAAGACAAAAAGGCAAGAACGATCGCTAAAGTTTTCCGCAAAATTTTTAAAGAGGTTCGGCCTAAAAATATCCAAACAGATAAAAGCAGCTAGTATTACAACAAAACCGTTCGTGACCTATTTAAGAAACATAACAGTCACCATTATTCAACAAAAAGCGAAGCGAAATGTGCTATTTTGGAAAGAGCGCACAAAACGCTGCAAAATAAAATATATCGCATTTTCACTCATCGCAATTCATATAAGTATTTAGATATTTTAAAACCGCTCGTTGATTCATACAACCAGTCCATGCATCGAAGCCATGGATTTGTGCCTGCGAATGACACGGAAGCTGATGAGCCTCTGTTATATAAATCTTTGTACAACATAAACGCTGCAATCAGATTTCGATTTGCGGTTAACGATGTGGTGAGGATTTCAAAAGCTCGTAAGATTTTCAGGAAAGGTTATCTACCCGGTTGGACGGAAGAAACATTTGTAGTCTACAAACGATATCTAACAAATCCTCCAACATATGTGTTACAAGATCTGTCTGGCAAAGAAATTGCTGGTCGGTTTTATGCAGAAGAGTTACAAAAAATTGATAAGTCTGATTGATAAGTAAGTAGGTGTTAAAAGGAAAAATCAATGCGATCCCGTGGAACGAAGCAAAAGAAAATGAGTCCGACAGACGTCTTTTCCGATCTCTAACACCAGAAAAAATCATGGAGAGATGTTACTGCACAAAGAGCGAGCTCGAGTTATTCGGTCCTGAGAAAATTCAAATAGCAATGGAAAATTCTAGTTTTATGGAGATTCATCCAGTCGCTTCCATTTCTGATAGGAACACTATCGAGTTTCAGATCACAGGATTGGGAGATGCCTATTTCGATCTCTCGCACGTTTTTCTAAACATTCAAACAAAAATTCTGAAAGCGAATGCAACAGATTTCACAGTCAACGACAAGTGTGGATCTATAAACTATCTTTTGAATACAATGTTTTCGGAATGTCACATCTCACTCAATGATCTACAAATTTCTTCAGAGAGTAATTATGCTTATAAAACGTATATTCAGGGCACTTTGTTTCATTCAGTATCCTCTCAAAAGAATTTTTGCGTGCTGGCATGTTCTATAAAGTTACCGCATGTGAATTTGACGATACCGATGACAAAAATTTGGGTTTAAAACAGCGCTATGAACGGGGTAAAGGAGACAAGATATTCTATATGTGCGGAATTCTTCACATAGATTTAGGAACACAACCTCAACTCCTAATTAGCGGGAAATGTTGAAAGCAAAACACGATTTTACTCTCTTAGCTACAAGCGGTGCGTTTCGTCTTCAAATCGAAAATATAAGTCTCTTTATCCGAAAATGCGATGTATCGAGTTCCATTGTGGTCGGGCATGAAAAGCCTTTACAGCAAGCATTGGTTCAAATACCTTTCACTAGAATCGAAACGAAAACTTTCACTCTCAGTTCTGGGCTCAAAAGTGTTATAATTCCAAACGCTATGAACGGTATTCTTCCTTCACGAATGATTCTGGGGTTGGTTTCTAATTCGGCGGTTAGTGGCGAATTTAAAAAGAATCCTTTTAGTTTCAAGAATTTTAATCGGAGTTATATTTCCTTATCGGAGAATGGAGTTCAGATCCCGATGTCGGCCTACACACCTTCTTATAAGAATGATCTGTTCGCAAGAAACTATTTGAGTCTATTCACGGATCTTGCCCAACACAACACGAACGTTACGCTTGAGGAATATAAAGACACATGTCTGTATGTCTTCGACCTCGCGCAAGATTATTCTGCCAGCGATCCTTTTATGAATGTAGCTCGAAGCGGAGACATATCGATTCCTTTAAAATTTGACTAGGATCTTCCATAAACAGTCACATTATTAGTTTATATGGAAATGCAATCGCTTATCGAGATTGACAAAAGCAGAAACATATTCACTGACTATTAAAACATCATGGATACTCAAACTCTATTACGATTAGCGCACAGCGATCCTATAATAACTAGAAGATTTGGAGGCGTGTTTGCGAGCGATCTGCTTCCCAAAAATCGAGGTTATTATCGATCACTTATAGTCAACACTTATTCGTCTTTGGAAAACGGAACGCACTGGCAAGCTGTTTATTTTGATAGCAAAGCTAAATGCACTTTCTTATGTTCTTACTGGACGAATCCGGTGGGGAACATAAAAAAATTCATAGATAACAATTCGGCACAAATGAAATGGAATTCGAAAATCTTGCAACATCCCAAAAAGACATCTTGTGGGATCTTTTGTCTATTTTCTATGGCATTTGACTCCAGGATTATCGATCGACAGATTGCGAGAAATAAATTTTTGCGAAAACGAACGAATAGTAGTACGTTTTGCGCAAACACAATTTAAATTGACAAATCATTCAACTCTCCTCACCTCCAATCAGCAATGTAAATCTCTTCAAAATATGATGTCAAAAAACAAAAGTCAGAGATATATCAATCACAACATCAGTTGTAAGTTCAGATGAGCACCAGCCATGGAGAGATTTGGATACATCGTTGCGGATCCTTGCTCGGGATGTGATTATTTGCAGATTCACAACATCCTTTATAATAATATTCTGGAATGCATCGAAAATGCTTGACTGCATAAAAATTCTGTCGACACTTCGAAGATTATGTACTTTACAATATTGTCAAACACAGACATAGTTTATTTCCTACATGACGCAGAAACAGAGAAGAAACGATTTGGTTTCTGCCAACTCACGAAATATAATTCTGCAGAAAAATACAACGTCTATTCTTCGCACAAAATTCTGTTTCAAGCAATTGTGGACAGTATCTTAGCGACGAAAGGCGTGTCTTGGAATGATATCCCGGAATGTCCGAATTTCGAAGCAAAATTTGGTTACTTCAGACTGCTATGTGACGATGAAATTGTCTTTTATTTGCATTGCTTGTGAAAATGTATCCTTAGTGTGAAAAACCAAAGCTACTCTTTATTATGCATTACTTTGCATTGCTTGTGAAAATGTATCTAACCGTGAAATAACAAGCAACCATGTATAAGTTTTGGTTATGAAAAATAAAAGATTTGTCTGATTAAAAATATGTGTGTCACACTTTTTTTCTCCAAGCAATAGACATTGACTCTTTTCTTAACATGTTCACGCCATCTCTTAAAACCGATGGCTCGCACTTGAATATTTGCAAGTATAAGAACAAGATAAGCAAAGAAGATATAAGTATAAGAATTTCGAAAGTGTAGGAACTAAGTTAGTGTGGAAGTCTAAGGACTAAAATTGCATTTGAAAACAGAGAAACTGGAAAACCGAAATGTGCAAGTGTAAGAACTAATAATTCAATTTTAGAAACTAGAACAACTAAGTGTGCAAGTCTAAAAATTAAAACTTCAATTGGAGAACAGAGAGGAGAAATTAAATGTGCAAGGGTAAGAACTAGTAATTGCGATTTCGTTCTTCGTCCCAAAAGCTTTCTTTCCCAAAATGCATGGCGAAACTAAACGTGTAAGCTAGTTTACCACTAGGTTACACGCTAGGTTACTAAGCAACCTTAATCAACAATAGAACCTTAAAACTACACGTGGCTACCACGTAATCTTTCAATACGAGCTCATACTGGTACTTATGCTTTTAACCTCATCTTATACTTATATCAAAAACAAAACAAATATGAAATTCAAGGCTCTTCTTTACAGTACTTCCTGATATTGTTATGGGGTATCAATGGTTTCTTAAAATGTAGATTCCATGTTATAAAAAAGGGGGTTAATAGAGGGGAAAAATTCAATTTAACAATTTGCTTTAAAATATCAATTTCTTGTTTCCTGCTAATCTGACCTTATACTTCTTTTACTAACTTTTTAAAACAAATTTTGATTTTAATATATTCATTGAATATAAATGATTTATTTTGCATCAAAAATTAATTCTGTGAATTATTTTGTTGAACTACGAATGAAAACGAATCTCATCATCAAAAAAGTCGTGAATTTAAACTAATTTTTAAGATGTTCTTATTAATTTTCAATAGTACTGTAATTTTTTAAAAAATATAAGAAACATTCGAATATTCCATTGAAAAAATCTATGCAATAAAATAACAAGAACAAGTTTTTTTTAAAAAAAGAGAATCTTAAAGAAGGTGGGATCTTCTATATTTGGGATGGAAAAAAAATAAATTCCATATAATCAAACGGGAAAAAACTAATTAAATTTAACTATTTGCTTTAACCCTTTGAACGGCTCAAATATTTCAGCTGAATGCTTTGAAATCGAACCCTCTGCAGCTAGATGGAGAAACGCAAATTGCTCCAAGACTAATTCACAGACGGTGTGAAGTTTTCCTTCCAGAGTAAGTTTTCCTTCCCCCTCTGCCTTTGTTCCGGATAACAGCAGGGGATCATCTTCCTCACTGCCCCGTCGCTTAACAAGAGGGGTAGGACCATTCAAAGTCATAAATCAGTCTACTGATAGTAATTGTTGTCTTGTGGGTTTCAAGTAAGAACTTGCTCGTCGATTTGAAAACGATTCCCTTTCAGTCTGAAGCCTTTAGAGAGTGTAGAATTTTTTCATATTCCTATTTTTAATAAATATAGAGAAAATTTGTTTCATAAATGATTTCGAGAAATATCACTCATCTAAAGGCATTTCGATAACAATAATTCTTTCTGCTTTCAATCAAAGAATTCTACTTCAGTTTCTCTTCATTTTTTTTAGTATTAAGCTTTTACTAACATATTTTGTATATGCCTCTGATTAAAATATATTATGTTTTTAAAAAATGTTATTACTTAATAATATGATAATAATACAAATTCTGCATTCAGTTAGAGAATGTAAAATGAATTTGTTGTCCCCAATAATTAAATAAAATGTTTGTATAATTTTCTGCTTCTAGAAGATTCGTGTTTTTCCATTTCATTTTTAAGCTTTTAAGATATTGAGAAAATAGTCTTTTGTCAAGTGTAGATAACACACCATATATTGCATTTGAAAGAAACAATTCTTCCGAAATAATCAAGGAAGAAGTGAGATAATAAGATTTTAAAACTAAATTTAACACTAAAATAAAAAATATGCTAAAAATTCAGCGTGCATATGATGCTTGTTTTTGATCAAAATTAATATTTTCTGTTCTAATGTTTAAATATTTCCAATATCAGTTTCTTATTTTATTTATAGACTTGATTCGAATTTCAGTAAAACTAGTTGATGTACCTAGAGACCATATACTCGAGACCCAAAATATTTTCACTAGCCCATTTAGTATTCATAGCAATCGAAACATAAAATTTTAATTGATGAAATAATATATGAAGAAAAATATTTTGGATTTTCCCCGATTTTCAAAAAAGCTTCAAATCGTTTACAACGATCATAAATGATTTTGCTTGCTGAGCAAAATACTTACGTGCATTTGTTTTAAAAATAAAGCGTTTATTCTGGAACATATAAATTTTTTTATTCACAAATTTTTGTTCCGCAAATGTTTTGTTTATCCCTTTCAGGCCGATGGTTTCGCTTTGAAGACACCTCTTTAAGAATTTTTTTTATATGTAAGATCCCACTTTTGGTTATGCAATTCGCCAAAACAATTTTCTATTTATTATTAAAATTTTCAATTGATTTCAGTGGGAAAATCAGTTTTCTTTCCTCATAAATTTATACGCGAACAAATTTTTCTTTCTCAAAGGAAAATATTTAATTCTTTTTCAATCAATTTCACAAAAATAGGACTAGGTTTCCAGTCAAAGTGTAATAATTTTTTTCTGCTTACTCTTTTGTTGCAAAATTAGAAAAATAAGAGAAGTTTGTTACTCATTTCAAATTGTTCAATTTATATCATTGATTAATCACCGCGCGCTTAGAGCTAAAATGTAAGGACTTTTTTTCTTTTGAAGAGGTTATGTGTCATGTTTCTTGCTACTGTTGTCATTTATCTGTTTGAATGGTACAATGTAACAAAACAAACGCCTTAACAATAGAGGGGAACAGCAATAATAAAGAGAGGGAACTTGAACAATATTATACAGGCTCATTAGACGTGCCCCTTGAGCATTGCAACATTCCCTCAACTAACAACTTTTTCACAAACGAATGTATTTTCTTTCAGTGGATCACGAACACATGTTTACCATATGGCTAGAAGAGTGGAAATTTAATAATTGAACACTCTTCCAATAATACTGAAATGGGTTCTAATATTTCAGTACACAATGTTGTTTCTTGTCATAAAAATTTACTTCAATTTTACTTTTGGTTAATAATAAAAGCATGAAAAATTCTATATGCGAAGAGTGGGTGGGCGCGAATTAAAGGGAAATATATAATTGCACTTCAATTTATATAGTATGTACTTGGTACATGGAACTATAATTCGGATACTTTGCACTATAATTCGAATACTCTGCACTATAAATTTTATACTTTACACTTGATTCATGGAACTGTAATTCGAATACTTTACACTATAATTCGAATACTTTGAACTATAATTCGAATACCTTGCCCTATAAATTTGATACTTTGCCCTACAAATTTTCACTTTGAACACGGAACTATAAGTTGAATACTTTGCACTCAAACTCAATTTTTAAGACATAGTATCAAAACTTTTAGATTGGGCAGATTGCTAACTCAAAAAAGGAAATAAAAAATATAGATATTATAAAAAAGTTTATTACAAAACATGAAAAAAAGGTTTAAAAATGTATAAAGCACGAGTAAAAGTTACTTTTAGAACAAAGTAAACAAACATAATTGCGAATAAATATATTATAAAAAATAATACAATACTAAACAATACTAATTGTATTAAAAGAGCATTTTTGGCTCTAAGGGCCGACCTCTCTTATGTTCCTGCCCAAGAGGTATCTCGTTTGGCACTTTCTCCTACCCTATAAATATTAGCATGCCTAAGCTATGTTTACAAATATATTTTTTTGTAAAAGCAGGATACGAGTATGTGGAAACAGAATCGTTACTGCTAGAGGCAGATACTGTAACTTTCCATACACAGTTATTATATTCAGTTTTATATTCATGAAAAAGCTCCATATGAGATATGCCCTTTCATATGAATTTCTTCACTTCTGCATTTATATTCTGTTTCACCTGTAAAGATAGTAAATAAAACGCGGATTGGTTTCCGTTTCTTTCTAATAAAATTTTGACTTCTAATTTTGCTCACTGATTTGGTTCTGTCCAAATCTTTGTAGGGACATGCAAACCATTTTACATGCGGTTTCATTTAAAATGGTTTGTAATTCGGGTTAACTGGATCACGTTAATTAGACAATTTTTCTACAATCGCATTTTGACTCATTTCAAGGAACTGACTAACAGGGAGACGCTCACGAAATGTATGTTCTATTTTTTATCAGCGCATTGGTTGCCTCTAATCCATTATTGGTGATAGGAAAATAATTCCGAGCACATATATATCGGTAACGATTTCTGGTAAGCTAATCGATTTAAAGTATTCTGTGAATGTTGTGATATTCACATCGTTCTTTTTACTCCTATTTCTTTAAAAATAATACACTAACTATGTTAAAGGTATCGTCATTAGAGCATAAATAAAGACATTCAATATAATTTCTTATTTCATTTTTGTCTTTAACGCCACGCAGTTTGCCATCTTTTTTTTCTACTACATGGAAATAGCACGTCAATCGTCGCGAGAGAAGTCCAAAACAGCTCTGAAGCCATTTGTTATTACACTGTTGGCATCAGCCAATAAAATTTTCGGATTCCACTCAGTTTCATTTATTTATAGCATGCGTCTTTCACACGATTAAATGGTTCTTCCATTTGTGTGGCGCGGAAGTTTGGAGAGGGGGTGCAAGTTCAGGTATCGTTCTCGTCATCTGACCGCGGTTGAAAACTAGTAGGTCCGTCCAAAAGTAGTCGTATTGTTTCAAAACGGGATGTTAATATAACTTAATTAAGCTAAACTCAATCGGCATGTATTCTTCGACAGGAACATTCCATCTGGCATTGCACCAATTAAATACATCTTTCACAGATATAGTTAGCTGGCGGTTCAAATGTTTCTTGTCTAAGTTTTGCCAGAACATTTTAATTAACAGAATTTTAAATTTTTCTGGTTCTTTCCAACCACGATTTTGGAAAGCAGCTATTATTGCATTCAGTATTCTGACACCATCTTCATATGGCTGGCGCACCATTTTTCTCTCTTCTTTCCACCATGGAAAGGCCTCGATTTCCATCCACGTGATTACTGTGCTTCATATAATGAAACATCAGAACTTTCAGAATGGAACTATATTCCATTAATTCTTTTCCGCCATACTTTTCCATTAATTCTTTACTACTACTACTTTCTATTACGACATTAATTCTTTCTATATTCACCAGCTATACGGCTATAAGTGATTTTGCATCCAGCTGAGCTATTGTATGATGCAATTTTCTTCCACGTTTTATTTACCGCAAATTATTTACATAGTTTATTATCAATTCTGTTGTTTCGTATTCCTTAGATCTAATCCAGAGTCGGTTTTTCTGTTCCTTGCGTTTTTTCATTTATTTCCTCATCACTCTTGGAATGATATTTCGAGATAAATTCCAGTAAATCGCTTATATTTTATATGACTTCAATCCTAAAGCAAAAATACTCGAAAATGTTTTATTTTATTAAGATTTACAACATTTTTTATAATTTAAATCAACTCATTCGCGAGGTCTCAAAATACATCAGATGATCACATGAATAGGGTAAAAATTGTAAAGTTCAGTTTGATTATATTAACGTCCGATTTGAAGCGTCACGAGGGCTATTTTGGGACGGACCTCGACATTTTGAAACGCGGGCAGATGACGAGGACGACATCTGAGCTGGCAAACCCCTCTCCAAATTTTCCGCACCACACCAGCGGGAGAGCGTTTGTCTCCCTAAGTATTATTTAGCGTGCAACAGGCCCAATATACGACGGATCTTTGGTGTAATCGGGTTTCGAACCTGGAGACCTCCAGCTCTGAGACCGACACCTTATCACTAGGCCACCGCGGCCTCAGTTCAGTTTCAAAAGATACAAAAAAGAGGTATAGAAGCAGTTATGTAGTCTCAAAATAATCAGTGCCAGGGCTCTCTAACCTGGGTGACAAAAATCGCTCTGTTTTAATGACATTTTCACAATTTTGTCCTGAAAAAAATCAGTGCCAGAACGTCGTTCCAGCTCCACTACACCCCTGTAGAGAACAAACTATGCACGCTGCTCAGGCACAAGTCGCGGCAATGTGCTGCGCACAGCCATATTATAAATTAACCAGTGTTGCTAATTTGGCGGATAAAATTTCCGTCTTTAGCTCGTTCTAGGACATTTTCCCTTCTGAGGTAGTAAATTTCCATAAACAAGGATGATTCCCGCTATTGGCAACACAGCAACTAATGCAATGTTGCACGACTGCAAAAACTATGTTTATTTAGTTTGTTCAACGTGGAACCATACGTTTTTTAGTGGAAAGTAATTAATGCAAGTGATAATATTTTTTCTTAAGTGCATCATATTTGTTCAAAGTTCAAATATTTTTTTTTCATTATGAATAAATTTGATTCTAGCGGAATAATTTTTTTTTCGCGTGCAGTATATTTGTTATGAGTGCAAAATATTTTTATCAAAGTGAATTTGATCCAAATTAAAGTGCAGATAATTCCCACCTCGAATTAAATTTACTTTTATAAAGAAACTAGGTACTAAATCCAGTGTTGATCGGGATAAAAAACTTTTATGTGTAATAATTTTAATGAAAAACTATTTTTGTATAGAAAATTAAAATACCCAAAATCCTTTCGTCGTCTGAAACGTTTTATAGTTGTTTGTTTTCAAATTTGGTTCATAATTATTAAAGTATGAGAAAGATTTTGACACATATTTTGGGACAATTAATTAAATAGTTATTTTTTCACTGTTTTTTCACTGTTAAAAAGTATTAAAATAATCCAGATCAGTAGTTGTTCCTGATATAAATTATTAATCGTCTGCTCTTAAACTTTTCCTTAGTGTACTACCAAAAATCTGTTAATATGTTCTAGCAGCAGCTCTTCGTATGTATTCTTGTTCTTCAACAATAAAAAAGTATTGTTATGAATTGTAAAATTTATATACAATTTAATTTTTTTTTTAAAAATTAAAGTGAGAGCAACAAATTGAACGAAAATGAAATTTGAGTCACTGGAAATATTGTTTTTCGAACTTTAATATAGCATCGAAATAGTTATTGTGAGATAATATTTTCGAAAGATAGCGCGGAAAAAAGCAAAATCTTGCTTAATTTTTTAATTAACTAAAGCTTTGATTAACTTTTGTACTTTGAGAAGTTGATTATGATCTTATATTAAATATTTACAAAAATAAACAGAAATAAAGGTATATTAGTTCCAAGTCCCACCGTTTCCTAACAACGAAGTTTCTATAAATTTGTTTTAATTTCAAAATTCCCGCCAATTATTAATTATTCGCATGATTAAGTAACTTTTGCTCTTTGAAAAGTTGACAGTAATATTCCTCTTGTCTTAAATAATAAGTTGAAAGTTTGTCAAGTGGTTTTGAAGGAGATATGGAACATATATACAATGACTGTTATTTATATTAATAGTTGCCGCGCTTTTATCAATTAGAAAAAAGAAAAGTTTAAAAAAAACTTGCAAATAGAAAAAAATTAGTCTTTCGTTTCATTGCACTTTAATAAAAGCACTTTTAAAAGTTTATATGCACTTTTTTCATATTTCATCAAGTAAGTTTAGAAAATTAAACCCTGTCATTTGAACTAGTAACAAATAATTGTTAATGATCGCTGTAAACATGAGAGAGTTTCCTATTTTCAGGAAAATTTACACAGGTTTTAATAATTCTATTAGATTTTCGCTCGATATTAAATTTGCAGTGAAACATCCAAATATTTAAATCAATGATAAAGTTTATTGTTCACCACAACAAAGCTATCCTGATAACTTTGGCTTCAGGAATAACGTTATTCCTCACCCTCAAAAGTTTATTCCCCGAAAAGTGACCACCCAAATTCTAATTGCCAGTGACAACCACAAAACGACCTTCAGAAGCAGCTCACCCTCTTCGCTTATTATGTGCGAGGGAAAAAGCACTAGCAATTTCCTACGCCGGAGCCGGTTTTCGGGTAATAAACAGAGAGCAACTTTCTACGCTGGAGCCGGTTTTAGAGCAATTATCGAAGAGCGACTTTCTTCGACGGAGCCGGTTTTAGAATAGTCATCAGAGAGCGACTTTCTACGTTCCAGCCGGTTGAAGGGTTAAAATATCTTTTTTTTGGCTGCTAACCTCACCTTCTACTTCTTTCAGAAACAAAAAAGATATCGAATTCTGAATTTGTTGTGCTTCATGATATACAATTTTAATATATATAATATAGATTAATAACTCACATCAAAAGGATTTTCACAGACATGACGAATGCTGCTTGCTGATAATTCCGGATTAAGCTTCGGATCTCTCTTCATCGCTTTACACCACTTTTTGCGAATAACATAATTTTTTGCACATTTTTAAATAATTTATCGGGTGCCGTTAGAGTTGCATTACTACATTTAGGAACAATACAATACTTGAATCTTGCCGACATTATTTTATCTGATGCGAGAGTCGGAAAATATAGAAAAAAAGAGAATCTCTATAGAAAACGAACGGGAAGGAAGCGTGCCCCTCCTGTGTCAAGCAACTATGACGTCAGACCCGTTTCGCGCCAAAATGGATCGTTTTTCCCGCGTTTTCTGAGAGTCGAACTTTGATTGCAAATTTTAAAAAAACTGTCTAGAATATTTTTCTAATAATATTGTTCGTTTCGAAGCATTTTCAATCGATTTAAAAATGAAAAAAAAATGCTGAAGTTCCCCATTGGTAATGCGCACATAAGAATGATAGATGAATTTCGCAAATCATTAATCAGATTTCTGTGAAAGGGGGTGAGCCCAAATCTATTTTGAGTTTTATATTAACTTAACTAAATTTATCATTTAAATTTAACTTAAAATGGGAAATACGGCTATCGGCTCAATGAAATCCGCAATATCCTTCTACTTCTAGAATGTTTCTACCAAATACGTTTACATGTGTTTAGATTAATTCTTGTTTCTTGAAACACCAAAGAATTAAGCCAAAAGAAGCTTCACTTATATTATTAATTTTTCTGTATATTTTTCAAATTTTTCGCTTGCCTGTTCTGCCATTATGTCCTAAACTTTTAAATCATGTATAATATAGTAATAAATTTTAAATTCAATGCAATCCAAAAATTTTCAATTGAAAACAAAATACTCTCGAACCGCGATATAGCGAACCCGGGATATAACGAACCCTCGGTTACAGCGAACCTTTTACATGGTTCCAACTGAAGCCCTATGTTAATAATGTATTTTCATACGTTTACAACGAACAGCAAACGCTAGAGCCCGTTTATAGCGAACTAAAAATTTCTAAAGCTTCAAACTTTTCACTTGCCCAAAAGGGCATTCTTTACTAATTGTGCTGGAGTCAACCCAACTTCTACAAGAGTTACCCCTTTTGAATGAAATATTCTGGTCCAGAGACCAAATTCCTCGCCTATTGTACCTTTGTTAGAGTCGCTGCTAACCCCATAAGTGGGACAAAGGAATAATAGGCAAGGGTCTTTACAGTTTCTATCTCCACTCCTCTCCCTATGGGCACTTGGCCTGGTGTCAACCAGGGAAGGGGAGGGTGAACTTTCTGGTTTGACCGAGGAGCAATCACGTGTTTTCTCTGCCATTTCAGTTTAATTGCTTATCATTCTGTGAACTTTGCAGTGACCATGGCTAACGTTGGCAAGTGAAAAGTTTTTTCTATCGAGGATAAAGTTAAATTAAAGTCCGCATTTTGGAATGCTATCATACAAACAAGGACTGTGACATTTCTTTTTATTGATGCTGTTGTTTTAATCGAAAAATCTTAGAGATTGGTAACAGAATCGACTATCAGAAATTGTTTTAATCATGTTGGACTTACGAAAACAGAGCAGACGGAAGATGACGGCGAGGAAGATGACAACTTTCCCCTCTCCAAATGGCTAGAAAAGCACGTAGTGAATGCTTTTTCGAAAAATGTAATCGAACATTTCGAATGTTGTGACGACAATGTCATTACATCTGGGGAAATGAACGAGAAAGATGTCGTGGCATTAATGAATGAAAAATACAAATCTATTGTAGATTTGTCTTCAGATATATAGGAAGAACAAGACGAAACAGGGCCTTCAATTACAGGTGCAAAAGCAGCTGCAGACGTTTTGAACAATTTTTTTGCAACAGAAAACATCGACGAACATTTTGTGGACCTGTTTAAAATAGTGGATAAAAAAATTGACGAGTTGTATATAAAATCGAAAACTTTTCAACCAAAAATAACATCGTTTTTCAATGTAGTGGATTAGCAAATAACTACAAAAAGTTAAATGTTTATTATTGAGTATATTATTTAATACTTTATTTACATTACAGGTGCTAATTACTAATGAAAATATTATGTTATTAAAAGTTTATTATCGAAGTAGTATCTTAAGACGTTTTCTCGCAAATACGGATACAGCGAACCTTGGTTAAAACGAAATTCTGAGGCGGTCCGTTGATTGTTCGTTATAAAGGGGTTTGACTGTAATTTGAAAATTAAATTATACTTGTGAATAAGAGCACCATCGAAAAAATTTGTTTCTAAGGCGGCAAAACTCACCACTAATGCCGCCGTCGACCCCCCCCCCCCTCTAACCCCCAGGGATGCTCCGAAGTTTACGATAGCTAGAAAGGGGTTCAAGGAAAGTTACTAGAGGATTTTCAGTGGCTCGAGCGGGTCATACGAAACTTTGATTACTTTTTCTTCCTTTGACTAAGAATAGTTTTGTTGCAGTATAGAAGGATTTTCAGAAACCTTAAGAGGCTGAGATCTGGAATATTTCCTACATAGCTCAGCGAGGAACTAGCTATAAGGAATATTCGATAAATTATTTATAAATAGACTTTCTATTACGATTTATTTTGGAATAGCATAAATACTGTACTTGTGGATAAAATGGTTTCATATTGCGATACAGTAGAAATTCCGTAAAACCCTTTTATGTCAACAAAATCCTAAACAGTTGCTTAGAATTTGTTTTAAGTATAAGTAAGTATTACGAAAACAAATCTTGCTAAACACATTTGCATATTTATTAATACATAGACTGTGATTCGCCGATTACTAAAAATATAAAGGTATATAATAAACTTTATAAATGTATAATTAATTATAACATATAATAAACTTTACATATACTAGGACAAGTTTATCCGTAGAATATATCCTGAAAAAAATGGAAATTTCGATGATAAGAAAAATGGTAAACCAAAGTGTTGACATCGAATTTCCGAATATATTTTGATTTTTCAACATAATGTTAAATTATATTTCCAACTAGCAATAATAATAATTCTATGTTATAATCTCTTTGCTTCAGGTGGTCTAATAGTAGAGATACTATAATTTTTTTCATTGAAATCCGGACACGGCGTAGGGGGTTGAAGGGTATTAACATTCTATTAAATTATATAGTTATTAATATATAATGAATAATATGTTATTTATTATATATTGATAATTAGTAATTAATTTTATAATTAATTATTAATTATTTTTTATTTATTATGTATTTGTAACTAATAATTAATTATTAGTTATTAATGTATTATTAATTAGGGGGTAAAAATACAGAGTAAAATTATAATAATTCCGTCCCAACGACCCTTTTCCATAACATTAGCACAGAGTTTGAGGAAGTGGGAAAAGTTAAGACTTCAGAGAGAGAGAGAATGAAAAAAAAATATTCAATTTTTATTTATGCTTGGTATATCAAAATTGCAGTAATTTAAATAGAATATTAGTTTTTTCCGTTTTTTTTACTTAGTTTTAATATTTGGTTTGAACTTTAGGTATTAAGTTTTTCTAATAAGAATGTTTATATTTAAATAAGGAATTTCGTTTCCTTGTTTCGTTTCCTTGTGAGGAATTTTTATCAGGCATTATTAAAAAGACCAATTATATATGAAATAACAGAAATTGTGGCCTAATCTAGGGGTAGACAATCTTTAAAGCCTCGTGGGTTAAATGAAATCCTATACAGTATTTTACACTGAAGAGCCAAAAAAACTGGAACAGGCGTTCATATGCAAATAACGGAGGTATGCAAAAAATTATCGTAACCCGATGCGGTCGGCAACGCCTATATAAGACAAGAGATGTCTGACAAATGTATTAGATCGGTTCCTGTGCTGCAATGGCGTGGTTTCAAGATTTAAGTGACTTTGAACGTGGCGTTATAGTTGGCGCACGAGAGATCGGACATAGCATCTCCCAAGTAGCGATGAAAATTTGGATTTTCGCGTACGACCATTTCACGAGTGTACTGTGAATATCGGGTATCCGGTAAAACATCAAATTTCCGCCATAGGTGAGGCCGGAAAAAGACCTTGAAAAAATTGGACCATCGACATCAGTCGCGAATCCTTAAACGAGACAGACGTACAATTCTTCTTCAAATTGCCCCGGATTTCAATGATGGGGCATCTACAAGTGTCAGCGTGAGAACTGTTCAACGGACCGTCATTAATATGGGCTCTCAGAGCCGAAGGCTCACTCGTGTGCAGTTGTTGACTGCACGGTACAATGCTTTACGCCTCTCCTGGGCCCGACAACACTTCCATTGGACTGCTGATGATTGGAAACACGTTGCCTGGTCTGACGAGTCTCGTTTCCGATTGTATAGGACGGATGCACGTGTATGAATATGGAGACAACATCATTAATCCATAGACCCTGTTTGTCAACAGGACACTATTCAATCTGATGGAGCCTCTGTGATGGTATGGGACGTGTGCAGTTGGCGTGATATGGGACCCCTGATACGTCTAGAGACGACTCTTACAGGTGACAGGTACTTAAGCATCCTGTCCGATCACCTACACTCATTCATGTCCATTGTGCATTCCGACGGATTGGGACAATTCCAGCAGGACAGTGCGACTCCCCACGTGTCGAGAGTTGCTACCAAGTGGCTCCAGGAACACTCTTCTGACTTTAGACACTTCCTTTGGCCAACTAAATCCCCAGACATGAACATTATTGAAGGTATCCGGGATGCCTTGCTACTTGCTCTTGCGAAGAGATCTTCACCACCTCGCACTACTATGGGTTTGTTGACTGCCCTGCAGGATTCATTGTGTGAATATCTTCCAGGATAACTTCAGACACCAGTCGAGTCCATGCCACGTAGTTTTGCGTAACTTCTGCTCGTGGGGGCCCGACACGATATTAAGAAGGAGTACCAGTTTTTTTGGCCCTTCAGTGTAGTTTGTAAACGATATAGAAATAATTATACCAGAATAATATACTTAAAAAATTAAGATTATATTTAGTTTAACATTGAGGTGTATACAGTATATATTATTTAAGATTTTAAAAGTCACAATACGCGTTTTTCCGACACAACTAATGAAAATAAATTTATGCTTTTATTTATAACAAATACGTTGGTTTGTTCAGAGTTTCAAATAAAATAATTAAAAAGGAGGCCCGCAGATTTTTGGCAGCTAAAAAATTTGGTTATTATTTCAAATTATCTCAGCAGAGATAAAAAAGAGATATTAAAGTAATTGCATTACGATATGACTCAATGGGAGGAAAACAACGAAATTTTAAAGAACTAATTTGCATTCAACCCAAAAAACTGGTTAAAATAAAAGTGCGTCACTCTTGACTTCCTGCTCAATCGCTCTACAAAGAATGAAATGAGCACAAAATGTAATGAACAAATGTGGGAGGGGGACCCAAAAGAATTTATTCCACCGAAAAGAAATGAGAACAGTTTCCTAAAATATCCTTTCTTGGTTTTAATCTCGTCCAATTCGATTCTTTTACATTTACGGATTACAGCTGGACAGAGATCAATTTCTTTTTTCTTCTATCGGGGTGCAATTGGAAGTACGGATTCATGGTCTGTCTAGTCCCTCCCCAGTGGGGTCATCTCACTCATAATATTCCACTGTTTTTTTATGCTGGACAACGTCTGTAGGACAGGGCGTATCACTTTTGAAATACCTGTGATGAGTAGCATCTTAATAAGGAAATTTTAGCAATTTATTACTTTTAAAGCTGTTGAATGTCGGGCCCTAGTAGGAAAGAGCTTGCCTTCAGACATGCCTCAATTTTTTGTACTGAATGACCCCGAAAGTTTTCCCTATTCCCACGGTGGGGTAACATATTCAGCAGGGTATTCCCAAGTGTGTGAATGAAGTATCACATTACATATTTCATATTAATAGCGTAACGGAACACCAAGACTGACCATATGTGAATGTCATAGGGGTTTGATGACAAGGCTTTTGAAGCATCCCCTAAAAATAACATTACTCCCGTGCGTCTTTCTGAAAATCGACAAAATGATTGAAGAAGGGAGGTTGCACCATTTTCGTAAATCATAGATTTTCTGTCGTTGGTGGAATGACGTCAGCTTTTTCGAATGTAATAGATTTTCCTTAATACAACCAAATTCCTCTCTCGCCGCATTTGCTGGCGTAAATACGGACAGTTTGAAATCCGGACTCCAGTCCGGACGTTAGACTGAAATCCAGACAATCCGGACGTATGGTAACCCTACATCATAGGGTTTTCGAACAGGTGGTTTCCAGGTTAGAGATACGATTTTACTTAAGATTCACCGTGTAAGGGGCCTGCATACTTTGTGGGGTGGCGTTAATACGTTGTGGATTAAACGTCTTCCCGGGGGTATGGTGAGGAAGTTTGGAGAGGGTGTTTCGAATAGCACTAAAGTTTCTTTCTCCGAAACACGGGAAATCGTAAGATTTTCATACTTTTTGTGTCCGGGGATTATACATGATTCCTTATAAGTATTTACCTGGAGCATTTAAAGGTTTGTACTAACCGGAATGATGTGAAGTTTTTGGACAAAAAAATGAATTAGATGGATTTGAGTTTTGCTGGTATTATCTGCACACAGAATCATACATTTTTCAAAACGTCATTTCGGAGGGGGATCTGTCATAGTCTGGGTCGCATTTGCAGTCAGTGGTGCAACTAAAATTGATTTTGTCAAAATGAATTCATTGTTATATCAGGATATGCGGGGAGATAATTTGTTCCCGATATTACTTCTGATACCATCAGGAGATTGAACATTTCAACATGACAAAGCATCTGTGTATAATTCTTTATTTTGAAAAATCCTAGATGAAAGCGGTTTCTTACAAAATCCTGGAAAAACTCTTCAATGGCCATATCGGAGTTCAATCCTGAATACAATGGGAAAACTTTCAGGAATTCTGGCTCGATATGTTTACAAGAATGGCCGACAGGAGAGAAGCAATTTTTTTCTTCAAATAACAAAAAAATTTCTGAAATAAAATTGACCCGGATATCTCTCAAGTTCTTTCACGTTCTATGAATCGAAAAGTAATACAAGTAATTGAAAAATTAGGTTCAAACATCACTTACTAAAGAAAAAATTATATCGGCTCTGTACATTTTTCCAAATTAGTAGGTGGATTCATATATTAATATCCTGATTCTTCTTTGAGAAATCCTATTCACTAAAATACAGAACACTTTATTTACGAGGGATAAACATCATATCTGTGTCCAGATTCTTAAAATCCAAAGGGTAGCGCTAAATAGAAGCATAGCGAAAAGTTTCTGGAAACACAGAAATGACTCGAAGATATTGCTCGAAATGTCCGAATTTTCCCATAAATCAGACTTACAAGTTTCATCTATTGAAAAGAAAGGGTATAACACTATGCCAGAAACTGAAGAGCCATAAAAATATTTTAATTTCTGAATTATCTTCTTAAAGGTCTGTTTTTTTTTGCTACTTTCTGCAATCTTGCCATTCGTTCTTAAGTAATAAATGATATTGAAGTTGGTATATTTTTGGACTTAAATAACCTTTTACTGTGTGTATGCATCTATCTGTTGGAATTCGTCAACAAGATGATGTATGAATTGTATGTTGAGGATTAAGACTTAAAAATTGCATATTGACGCAATTTCACAAATTTTCACCAACTTTGGACAGAATGTCCCACCGGTAGATAACGACCAATTTTCAAAAATAAATTGTAGTATTCTTAAAAGATATGAGAACATAACCGCTAGTACTCTAATAAAGAAATTCAGGAAAATTTAACATTTTTTTTAAAAATAGTCGATTTTTGTGAATTTTTACGATTTTTAAGGCTCTTACGGGAACGGAAGATATCAATGAATTTCCTTCATTTTGTTCCTCATTTTATTTCATAACGATTATCAACTTTTCCGCGGTATAGTGACATGAAAACAAATTTTGAGTTTTTTCGGCCCACTCTATTGTTCATGCATTCTCCTTTTAGTCAAGTGGATGCATATTTAAATGACCATCTAGTGTCCAACTGGATTAATAATTATCCTTATCGGTCATTTATTGAGACATTATAGAATCATGAATTTTACGGCAAGACTTACCAACTCACATCTGAGATGTGCTACAGAGATAGTGATGAAATACTTGAAAAACGATTTAAATTTTTTGAGAAAAGTGCGATTGTGGATACGATTTGATTGGTGGTTGGAATAACGATTTGTTTCATCTAGAAAGATATTTGCTGAATTTAATGGTTGGGGAAATAAAGCTGATTTGAAGTAAACCCGAATTTTGTCTGCAAGGAACCGAAGGACACAATGTTGTTTTGGAGAAGTCCTGTTTGTTAGTTCGAAAAGTACTCGTTAGTCCTTGTGTTATTTTAAGACACGTAAAAGCTTTGGAAAATGAAACCGCAAAATACCCCATCAACCGGGTAGTGTGTAAAGTTTACTATATTCCTCAAGGAAGTAATGCTTTAAGACAGAGTTTTAGTCGGGTAAATGGCAAAAAATGTCATCATAGCATGTGTAGAAAATGATGCCTTTCATGGGACATTTAAAAACTTCCTTTCGATTTCACATATTTCGACATGCATTTTATAGGAGTTTATGTAGATGGACAACCTGTGCCTCATAACTCTCTTGAGTTGGATTTTGAGAATAATGGTTATATCAAAGGGTACTATAGTCAGTTTTCTAGAACTGATAAATTTTGCCAGGACCAATGACTTTTCCTATCTAGAGAGGAATATATAAAGGGAAAGACACTGTTCAGATTCAACTGATCACCTGACCTTTATGATAAAGATCTTTTAATTTTATTTAAGCACAGTAACCTGAGATTAGAATTAAAATTTGCTAAAGCTTTGCCTCAAACTATCTGCGTGATATTTCTTGCTGAATTCGCTAATTTAATCGAAATATATAAAACGAGAAACATATGTTATTTCGGAAACTAAGATGAATGGTAATAAAATACACTTAGCTTTATCAATTGACCCTATTGTTTCACCGTTTCTCCGTGGAGTATATGCATCTGATAACATGCCAGTTCTGACGGAAAAATCAGCTATTATTGTGAATACAGACAAATTATCTGAACCTGGTTCCCACTGGTTAGCCTTTTACCTTGAAGATAGCATTCTTGAATTCTTCGATTTTTATAGAAACACACATGAATTTTACGGAGAATTATTTCGTAGTTTCATTTCAAAGTACTCTTATGAATGCTAGAATTGAACCACTTTAAAAGTCTAACTTCCAATGTATGTGGAGCGTATTGTATTTATTTTATATTCAAACGTTGTTAAGGAATTTCAGTGCATTATATTGTAAGCCGTTTAGTCCAATGTCAGAAAATGATTTTCGAATTTATCAATTTGTCAAAATACGATATGGTGTAAGAATGATTTTTAAACAATAAATTATATTTAAATTATGTTTCGCTTATTTTTCCTTTTGCATTTCTATAAAATAATATAAACAAATAAATAATAGAAATCACTAGTGAAGAGGTACTATAAATATAACCACAAGAGGAACTTATTTTCAGTCTGTCCTCATGAATTCTGTACATCTGTGCAATCCTTTCACTTCTCTTATAGCCGGTGCATCAGGTTGCTGAAAGACACACTTTGTCAAAAAGTTGATAGATTTCAAATTGATACACCTGTTTCCCACAAATGAAATCTGGTGTTATGGAGCTAATCAGCAACTTTTCAAAGAAATGAAAAATTTAGAGTTTCACGAATGCTTGCCTTCTAATATCAACAGTATTTTAAATGCATTGGTTGTGATTGATGATATCATGTTGGAACTTTCGAATGATAACAAATTGACAAAATAATTTAAGAAGGGAAGTCACCATAGGAGTTTGAGTATTATTTTCATTGTTCAAAAAGGCTTTCATAAAGTCGAAGACATGCGAGATATCACTGAATGCCTATTATCTGTTTTTATTTAAAAATCCGCGAGACCGATCCCAAAACTTGCATTTGTAAAGAAAACTTTTCCCTAACAAAACTAAGTTTTTTCAAGTAGTGCATGAGGTTGCAACTTCAGAAGCATATAGCTATTTAGTTGTGAATCTGATTCCCCAGACTAACACCTCAATGTGACTGCCCACTGGACTCTTTCCAGGTGATAAATATTACGTATATCAGTCTCGTTAAACATTTTAATCCTAATTCATCATGACATCTGCAGTCATAGATTTTGAAGGTTTCCAGATCTCTCCAAATTGTTTTGTTGTAAAAGAATTTGCGTTTTGCTCCGTGAATGATGAAACATTTCGAGGAAGATGGCTGGATTACCAAGCGCGTACATCCAATCAAATGGAATGATGGTGAATTGTCATATGAAACTCTACGCTGTGTGTTAGCAAATATATTAGAAACATTTCCATATATTTATGTGAAAGAATTAGAAAAAGAAGTTTCGAGAATTTTTGACGGGACATAATATTTTAAACTTAGATGATTTTGAATATCATGTTCAAACATAAAGGAATTACCATTATTCAGTGTAATATGTCCCTTCATGCATGTAAAGAATCTTCTACACTGTATCGTTTATAAAGCTAAGGCATTTGCCAGATACTTAGAAAATATATGAAGTCACCCTGCGTCGAAATCAAGATTCATTTGAATTCAGCATGGAAGGATGTTCAAAATAATTGGAATTTCTAAAATTGATTTCTCAAACTAAAACTAAAATGCTCGTTTTTGAGAAAGTGCCGAAATACTGCCATTAAGTAATTGTGTAAATGTGTGTTGAATCTGCTCAGAGAAAACATACCTCTCACAAACAAACGAGAAAAAACTACTAACGCCATATAAAACCACCAATTTAAGGAAACTTTCGGACAAAAAGATGCCACTGTGTAGGAGGAGATTACTATTTGTTTAGAGCGGAGAAGGATTTTTATCGATTCTGCTACCAGATGAGATATCAGCGATCGGTTCTCTTATCCATAGTGTAGAGTAAGAAAATGATATTAGTGCCCGAAAATAGGGCTGAAATAGTGGGCTATTATTTATGAGACTCAGATTCCCAAATGGAACAAATTCTATTGAGGAAGGACTTGTTTGAAAATGAGAAAGCGATTCGATATTTACAGGTTCTCCAAAAGTTTGTCAAAATTGAGCATCCCGAAGAGGAAAAGACGGAAGCAAATAAAAACCAAGAAACAGTAATTCGTGAAAATCAAGAGTCTGAATCTGTGCCAGAAAAAGGTGCAATAAGAACTTAGATATACAATGCAGCAATATTGCGATATTTTGACTCTGTAAAGAAAATTTTGTATTTCATGAAAGCCAATAATTCCAAATTAACATGGACTTTCTGAAGGTGAAATTATGTAGAAAGGACAGCGCCTGTCTCGAACTAATATCGTATGTCTCATAGCAGATTTACTCAGGAATAGAAAAAAAAAATTCCCACAGGATTCAATGAGTTTTATGGTGCGTTAAAGAGATGAGCATTTCACCAATTTTTGTAATCAACGAAAAAAAGATTCAAAACAAAAATGATGTAACGATAAGAAAAACTTCTAAACGCATGTATGCTACAGAAATCAATGGATTTCTTTTCAACTAAAAATTTTATTTTGAAATTTATTTGTCATACATTTATTGCTACTTAAATTCTTATCATCGCACATGTAGTAAAATTACTCTTCATCTTTGATATCAGAAGAAAATTTTGTATTAAAAGTCACATTCATTTAAAAAATTATACAAGTTAAACATGATTTTATTTTCTTTGATTACAAAAATCATGTTCATTATTCTCAAGTTCTTATGCATAAAAATAATATTTGTTTCAATAGTATGAGAAAAAATTATTAACATCACACATAGTAAAATTACTTTTCACATTTGATATCAGAAGAAAATTTTTATTACAATCAAACTTTCATGCTTAACCCTTTGCGGATAGGTAAATTTTTAGAACACTCAGATAAGGTTTGACGCACTCTATGAGCCATCTCGTTTTTCCGCAACTCTTAGCTTATTTTACTAAACACATTTTTATCTTTTATGGTATAATAAGATTAGAGAGTGAATGGAGGGATGATACAAACGTTTGTGTTGGAATTTGAATCTCTAAATTCTTCGTGAACTGGATTGTCTTCCATGTCAGTCTCCAAATCAGTTTCTTGGTTACTGCACTCAGTCACTTTTCCATCGAGATGTAATACAAAATATTCGTCCTAGTCTGGTATTTTCTTGCTTAACTCTTCCAAAATAGCCGAATATTGCTCTGTAGGGGTAACTTCCCGCTGTTTTGTGATAGGCTTCGACTTGGCAGGCATATTACATATTAAATATTTTCGACGATGTAAAATGAAATATTAAATCGCTGTAGTGCGCAATGTATATATAATTATCAAACTGAAACGTTAAGAGTTGAAAAAATTTCTAATTAAACGAGCGGGCGCGTGTCGTAATTCTTACGACAGAAGCATAAAACTGCATGAAATCACCTTGAAACTCGGACAAACCCATTCAATCCTAAAGAGAAGGATCGCATGAAGGAATAGTAATTACCTTCATACAATTTTAACTCCGAATGTTAGAACAGGGCATGAAAAATCCCGTTTGTCGTAAAATTTGCTCAGGCGCGCCCGTTGGAATGTTGAAACAACGTTGCTATTCCAGAAAAAACGGATGGGATAGAATAGGTTTGATGATGGGATAGAATAGATTTGCAGTCATCACGGCTTGTTAGGATGTCCCTACAGAAAAAAATAAATAAACAGGCGCACTGAATGGTCAACAATATATGATAGAAGTTGTCCTAAGTAGTATTACCGTGCTCATAACTAGGCCACCATCTTTTCGTGCTAACAACTGGACCACCCCCTCGGGGTGCTCATAACTGGGCCAATGTTAAATGTATGGGGGTGGTCCAGTTATGAGCAGTCTGGAGAGAGGAGAGCGTTGTTCGTTTTCGCGTGGTTTGGCTGTATGCGTGGGTGTCGTTGAGGTTGTCACATTATGAAGTTCCTGAGCGGTAGCGAGCAAATGTGTGCGCGTGATGTCGGAAGTGTCATTAGAGTGCATAAGTGTAGCATTCAAAAAAATGTTACCTTTTCCGATAGCGTTGGTTCACCGGATGGCTGAGTTGTGGAAAGGAGAGATCTCGATTCTGCTGTTCTATAGCCTGTAGGATACTACACCGACAAAGATGAAATGAGTTTGAGGACATATTTGCTAGTATCTCGGCAAGGCCGTTGTACCATATGACCTGTTTTGATAGCATAGATCGGCTGGATGGTTGAGTTGTGGAAAAGGAGTGATCTTGATTCTGCTGTTCTATAGCCTGTAGGATATTTTGCCAATGAACATGAAATGACTTCAAGCACATGTTCGCTGGTAAAGTACCCGACAGGCCGTTTCACCATATGACCTGTTTTTGTAAAAATATACACAATAATTTGTTAAAAAACCATTCGCATGTCATGAGTGTCTGAATTTCCGACAACGACTCGAGCCAGTTTATGACCCAAGTTCGGAATTTGATAAGACAATGACATCGAAACAAAAAATATTTATTTACCTCGAGAGTGAGCTCCCTCCAATATCGGTTTTGGTTGATTCGACAGCCTGTAGAGACCATGCCGATGTCGGTTGTATATTAAAAATTTCAACCGACAAAAGCATGACTCTTCAGGCCTCTTCATCTCTCCAACTCTCAAGCACTTCTGGGAATGAGCGCATCTTCATCTTCGAGCTGATTCGATAGCCTACCCGAACTCTGTTGTATGACGATGAATATGAAAACCACAATCTTCATACAGCACAGCTCGGGCAGGCCCTCCGCCAGGAGAACCCGGTTCTTTATTGGTTTTCTACAAAAAGGTATGGTTATACAGAAAAACATCTGCAAGATGCAGATTTTAAAAATGGTGATACGATACATAGCGATTATATAAGCAGGAAATGGATACACAATAAGTAGAGTGAGATAGGAAGGCACACATATCAAAATGTTACAAAAAGCAGTTTTTCCATCACCGTGTTAAACGAGATACATATTTCAATTGCATGACGATTGAATATAGTGAGCACAATAAGATATACAAAAATGTTCAAGGCTAAAGCATTTAACCATCACCAGAGAGGTTAGATACGATATACATTATAATAAGCATAGCAAGATATATAAGACACCGAGCATTTTTCCACCACCAGAATAGATAAGATACACATCTCAATTTGCGACAATATATATGAAACTTAGAAAAGCAAAAGTATTTTTTCCACTCGCTAGGTTAGATAGAATTTAAACCTTAGATAGCACCACCTCCACCGTCCCCCAATCATTAGATTATATAAGAGAAATAACGTTTACCTCTCATCCATCATCGTCTTCATTTTCGATTTGATAGTGTCCATATGCTAAAGAATAAATACCTCCATCTGCGAGATATTTTTTGTCATAAAACGCAGAAAGCCCAATCTTATTTTGAATAACGGTATGCACTTCATGTTTTTTGGAAACAATCGAGCATTGTGGTTGACGGATAGAAGATTCTTCTAATAAGACATTTTTGTATGATTCAAATGTGAAGTTTTTTAAAGAGGACTTCTTGACGCCTTTAGCGGTTTTCTTACAGGTATCTCCATATGAAAATGCATACATTTTTGCTTTGAGTCCCACAAACTCTCGTATGGGTTGAACGGCTTCACTTTTTAAGTAACCTAAGCGCCCTCGATTCGAATCATCGAATAAGAAATGATTCTTAGGATAGTTGCTTAGATCGAAAATATTATTTAAACTAGTTTTCATGTCTAGGAATACATCATCAGTTTCAACAGAAATATAAAGAGAGTCAGTGTCCATGTAAAGAAGTTCACATTTGGATTTATATACATTTTTAAAGTTGGAATAATATAGTTTGTACATGTGTAGTTTAGACAATTCGAGAATACAAAATCCTCCATAGATAGGTTTGTCTAGAATCAAATTTGGTTTGCGCATTTTAAACAAAGTCAAATTCTCATTTACTGGTTCGAAGTAATCCAACAAGGGACTAGAAAGATTTTTTTTACAATCTTTTTCTGTTACTGAACCCAGAACAGATATTTTTTTCCTTTGATTGAGCATGAGACGACCGAAAAAGGAATTGTTTAATTTCTTACAGAACGAGCGAGTAAATTCATCTGTTGCGGCTTTTCTTTTTTCGTTGTTAAAGTGTATGTAATCTTTAAGCCACGGAATCTGTTTAAAGGATAGAATTTTATGAATTTTGTCCACAATAATTCCATCTTTGATGTAAAACTGCAAGTTAAGATAATGAGTAATGTAATTTTTTTTCGGATAAAAGTTTGGAGTGAGTTTTTTGCATGGAAATGTATGTTTCAAATTAAATCTTTCACAAAGTTTTTTAGCGTAAGGCGATAACATTTCAAAAGTGATTTTTAAATGTTCGACGGCAAAAGGGAGGTCATTTGTTTTCTGATGTAGATTTTCCGGACAGTGCATATCAACCTCAAGTATAAATCCTACATCTGAATTTTCATCATATTCAAAAATATTAAAGTTTTGAATTTCTTCTGAAGTAAGCCACGAAAAATTACCTACGGGTAGAGATTGACTCATGACGTACCCATAGAGATTGTTCGCATCTAAAGCTAAAATATATTTATGAGGTTTACTATCGTTGTATGTGTCCGATATATAGGGATTGTTCGCTTTTTCATATCGTTTCCCCAAAAAACAAATTCCGCCGCGCATCTGAGATTCAAACCATATGTAGTCATTTACATTGCTTAGAAGTTGTAATTCTACTTTAGTAAATTTTAGACCCGCGTTCCACGTAAGCTCTGCGCTTGTTACAAAATGAACGGGATCGAGCTCATAATACTGCATAGCAGTTCTTCTGAATGATATAAAAACTTCGGCAAGCATAATTGTGTCAACATTTTGATACAATTCAAGATAGTCTGCTAATGTCTTACATTTAAAATTTTGAAAAACTAGTTGAGCATGGTTATATTCTGTTTCGGTGATCGGCATGTTAGTTAGCACATTAAAAAATGCCGCTCTAGCGGGCAGCTGCTTCTCCTTTAATTTGTCGATGGAATCAAAATATGAATAGGGGAAAATTCCCTTCTGTTTCAACAAATGTTTGTTTCTATTGTTTCCAAAAAATTTTTCAAAAATTTTGAAAGCATGATTTGATGTTTTTAAATTATTTACAAGAACATCTAAAGAAGAATCCAAAAACTGATAGGAGTCGAGAAATTTTAGGGCATCGAGTGAAAACATGGTGAACTTTTCCATGTTTATCGGAATGATGTTAATAATTTTTGCAAAATCTGCGGGAAGATTTTTTAATATCAAATGGGTGTCATAGTTCCGAGCGTTGTGTATAATTACTGGAATAAAATAAGTGGCTCGATAATTTAAGTTACATGATTGGTGTCCGAGTCCTCGAATATATCCCTCTCCAAAATGACAATGGTCTCTAACGCGTATTTCTCCGAGTTTAAACTTTTGTTTGCAAATATGACAAATTGTGGAGTCGTATGTTGAATCGGGGTTTTCAATCATAGGCGCTATGTCACGCATTTTTTTCAAAAGTTTTTGTGATAAGTACTTTAACGTGTCTAAAAATTGTTGAATGACATTTTCTCCTACAAAATATTCGTGAAATACGATTTCATCTCCTACGTCGGTTACAATAATAGTGTAACTGATAGCCTCATGTCTTTCAATTATCGCGCTGTAACTGGTCGAGGAAGAGGGTAAAACGGTGTGTGCTTTTTTGGTTAAACTCTCAAAGTCGGCAAAAATGCAAAAGGGATGGTATAACATTTTTGCGAGGTTTGTGAATTTCAAAGTCGTATTTTTAGGCATTGATACTCTTTGAGGTTTCATTTCCTGACAAAGCACTTTGTGCAAAATTAAGGTGTCACGCCTAGAAAAACCGCTTAAACATTTTCGACAGTAAAAATGAGTTCCATTCTTTTGATTCATGAGTCGGTTAAAGTTTTTGATTAGGAAAAAATGCTTTTCATAGTAAAGCAAATCGATGCAGGTATATTCTTTTGTTTGTTTGCTAACATACATAGGAAAGATTTCATTTTCTTCCCAACCGTATACGTTAATTCTCAAATTATTAAGCGTCTCAAATTGGGCAACTTTTGAAATAGGTGTGGGGAATTTTATATTTCCGATTCGGAAATACTTGAGATACCTTCGATATTTAACAGCTCTTTCCCCATGGAATTTGGATGGATACAGTTTTGCCGCAATCGAATATAAAAAGCATTTGTTGTCGGCGCACTTAATGTTCAGTACAGCTTTTTTGTTTTTTATTTTAGATGGCAGGCAAACATTTTTACAACCACCTCTGAAGACTCGATATTGTCCCAAATGCAAATCTATACTCGAAATGGATTTAATTTGCCATCCACTGCCGTTTCGAACAAAATTTTCGATTGAAATGAAAATTTTGCTGAAAGCAGCATCGATTGTGGGATATATTTCCAAATTTGATAAAATTCGAAAAGCTGTGCTACAAAAATAGAATGTGCACGTGGTTTCCTCTCCTTGCTCGTTCCATTTTGAAAATACTATGCTTAAGCAAATAATTAATCTCAATCTCAAAACTATATCGGTGTTCAAAATATCATAAATAACCGTCCTAACATCATTATAAAGTTCATGTGGATCTATGTAATTCACTAGAGCGCGCAACGTTCTCGTGTATCCTCTAAATGAGGAACGATAATTTTCAAAATTTATCATGCTGCTATTTTACAATTCCTTTTTCGCTATAATTTAAAATATAACTAACTTATATAAATAAGCATAATAAAACAACTTAAAAACTAAAATATTCACATAAAATTTGAAAAGAATTAGCAATTATTTTCACAAAAATAAAAAACGCTTGTGGTTTGCATAGTTAGACAAAAGATAGTTCTTCGATGCAGTATACAACTGTAAAAAAGCCGATGATGTATAAGTGAAAAAACGTTGTGATGGAAAAGGCAGGCAAGATATTTAAGTGCAATCTTTAACGTAGGAAAGCATAGCCTCGCACCCCTTTCTTAACGTATCGAGTTGTATTAGAGGCATGTTGAAACGGTTTCTAACTTCGTTCCCTCCTTCGCCGATTTTAGAGAGTCCAACATAATAGTTGGATCGAAACTCTTTTATTTCCATCACAACACCTTTCCCTAAATTAATTGAATATGGTGGGATTTCCTTTGCTTCCGCTCCATCTGTCGACAGATCAAGATTAAATTTTGGCTTTGGTGTCGGCTTCTTCGACTTTTTGGGAGTGCTCAAGAGGAAGTCGCTTTCATCATTATCTCCGAAATCGAAACTTCTCTTTCTGTCTAATGACAAAGATTAAAAAAGAAAAAAGCTAAAATCAGTTTTCTGATCCCTATCAAAAATGTTAGATTATACACCTTTTCCTTCCAAAAAATTTAGATAGTTAGCAAAATCAAAAAGTATTTAAAAGAAATCTAATAAATAGCAATTTTGGAAAATTAAAATATCCTTCCAAAGTTTTGAAAGAAAAAAATGTCTAATCTCGTGATTATCACAATCATTAAGACAGAGAATGAAATAATATTTTGAACGCTTACCTTTTATGCAGGTCATCATGAAGGTAATCCTAAAAACGGCGAGGAGGGAGAAAGTAAACACTGAGCAAAATATTTCATACAAATGTCAACCTCCGGAGGTCAGTATATATAAGCAAACTTTTTTCTATGAGGGGCGGAGCGTATCCGTTTCGTGTTTTAGAGAGAGCGTCGTCTTTTTCCAATCAGCGCGATGTGATAACTAGAGAGGTAGACACCCTTGATTATCAACCAATAATAAAATAGTATCGCGATCGAATTTTTATTTTGTGCCTAAAGGGGTGAGTGTATTTTGCAGCTGCGCACACTCATCGCCAGATGAAAAGCAGGCGAGTTTTTTAATGAACACACGCCCTAAGAGAAAAACGTGCGTTTAATTTTATATCTGTCGTGACGGCGGGCATCGATTTTATGATTATGCAATAAAGACATGACTCATATGTGACACATCTGTTTTATTAAAATTCACCGCTGTCGTTTACAGAGAAGAATATGAGAATTACAGTTTTTTCAAATTTTTGCACAAATCTTGCCGAGTAACATCAGAACTTGACGCTTGAAAATGGTATTAATGACTCCATCGTGGAGATACTTGTTTTGAAGAGTATCACAATCGGATATCTTATCAATATGTTTGATTATGAAAGTAGAAGGCAATTCTTGATGTTTAAAAATTTCATCCCAATTTACCACATCTTCTAAAACATGAATCGTATGTTCTGATAAGGTCTGGTATTTCGAAACTAGCGTCATATTCAAGCGATCCACATTCTCAATGATGAAAGAACCATTTAATTTCTGGTATCTTGAAATTCTTTCCCAATCGAGTTTATTTTTGAACTGAAGTATAAATTCCTCAGACAAAGATTGATATTGAGAAACTAGATCCCAAAGAATCAGCGATTGATTTTCGCTCATAAATTTTTCAGATAATATCTGATACATACAAATTGCGCTCCAATCGACACTATTTCGAAATTCTAATATAAAGTCTTCAGAAAGATTCTGATATTGAGAAATGAGATTCCATTTAACTTGGTTGCGCAGACTTCTAATAACATCTTCGGTAAGTTTATTTTCCTTTGAAAAGGACTCCCAATCTACCTCGCTAGTCTGAAGTATCATTATTCAATTCTTTTTATAACGTTTCCTCGTTTAGACCAATCTGAACTTATGCTGAGAGCATAATGAAGCGATCGTGATCTGACATGTTCTTTTATACTGTTACAAATCTAAGAGATGCGTGTCTTCTTCCTCCCTCCCTCCCGCTATGACTCATGTTTTGATTAGAAGTGAAAAAACAGAATTTCTAATGAAAGCTAGAAACAAGATAGTCTCAGACAAAATATTTATTTCATCACAAAAATTGTTACATATTATTTACAAAAATGGTATAAATGGTTTGGATACATTTTTGTCTGAATACATAATAGCTTCAAAAAGAGTCTTTAGACAGCAGAATGGAGATCCACAACGAGTTCATCATCGGTAAGTAATTTAAAATATCCAATTTTAGTCTTGATGCAGTCGGCAACGGTTAGATCGGCGCTTTTTGCATCCATAATGCAACGGAATAGGTCGTTGTAGATTTTACATGCTCCGTAGTAAACGCAATATGGCTCCAAAGGCGAGGCTTGTTGAAGATATGCAAACGAATATTCGCGATCTTTCACACCATCGTGCAAATATTTCACAACATCCGAATTTCGCAGTATTTTAAAATAGACAATTTCTTTGTCCTTTTCAACTTTTTGCTTTATACCTTGCTTCACACAAATAGCTAAATCTGTATACAGAACGGGATGAGTGTGATGTATGACATCTCCGCCAGAATCAGCAATCAAATAACCATAGCGCTCCATGCTAGCTTCCGTATCGATAGAAATCCAACTAAGAACTAAGTTTTATCAGAATGTTGAAGCATATTTAAAAGCGCTCGACAGCTTTGCTCGTTGCCATGATGATCGTGATAGCAAGTACTCGGCTTTAAGTTTTGGTTCGCAAATCGTTTAATAAAAGTTTCATTTTGTTTTTTATTCCGTTCGTGAAGATCGCTTAGCGGTAAATGTCTACTAAATCTGTGCAAAAAATACAAGCAAAAATAGCCACAACTAGTGCTAGAATCGTCTTGGAAACAAAACGGATTAAAACGAATTGCTTTAGAATTTTTCTTTAAAAATCTAAGTATACTTTTATTTATGGGTGGATAACCGTAACTGTCAAAATAAAATGCGACATCATTTCGAAAGAAAATGGCAACCCAATGACTCCCTGTCAGATTTTTAGAATCTAAATTAACGATAAAAGATGAAAATTTGCCAACGTTTTCGCTTATATTATCTGACGCAAATACTCCTCCAAAACTTCTTCTTATATTAGCATCGCCGCATGCAAAACGACATAAACTTAAAGTGTCCATTTTTTATTAATAATCGGTAAAAACATTTCTCGACTTATCGATTTCAATCGTATTTCTGTACTGAGCATAAACAATTAAACTAACCGTCTCTGGCAGCGGTAAAGCGAACTTTAAATCGATAGCGATATTACCGGTGCGATTGACGCTCGTGTGGCATTCTCCGAAAGCCAAATCGGGTGTTAGATCGACTGCGTAAAGAGAATATCCTCCTTTGTATTCTTCATAATTTATATTTATATTTTGAGAATTATGAAAACGGTTTAGATCAGTAAAAAGACTAAGATAGCTTCGAGCATACAAATTGCTTTCAAAGTTGGGTTGGAAAGGTATGGCGGGAATCATTTTTGATCCGTCTAATATAGATAAATAATTTAAATTATAATGATGGAATTTAAACGGATTTTTAGCAACACTTCCGTTATAAGCAGCATTTGAAACAAACCCCAGAATCAAACATGTCGGAATTTGCCCGATGAAAGCATTAGCAATTGTAGAGGATTGCAAGCCGTTACTGAGAGCAAAAGAACGAACTTCGGAACGTCTGATAGGTATTTTAATAACACCTCTCTCTAATGCTTTTTCATGAGCTAAGACTATGGAAGGCGCTACATTAATTTTGCGAATGAAAAGGCTAGCAGACCCTATAACTAGTTTGAAATCATCGACCGACGACATTAAAGAAAAGGTATCTTTATGACGTTCCAACTTTATTTTTACATCCACTCCATTAATTAAAAGCTTGGGTTGAGATGCTAGATCGAAGTGAAGTATTCCTATTAAATCAACAGTCTTTGAAAGTTTGCATCTGTTTTTTCTCGCAATAAATCCATTATTTGCGCTAGCTCCTGCCACGTTATCATGCTCAGCGGCCGTATCTTTATAAAACAAAGCAGATGTTTGCAAAGAATCCTGATTAGATTTGGATGAAAATAATAAACTTTCCATAAAAGCTCGATAAGAATAGTTACTCTGAGATGCAATTTGTTTGTCATTCAGAAATATGCTAAATTGCGAGAACATCGTATTTAAAATGTAGTTGATAGGTGCAACATGATCGGTATCTGTCAAGACAGCATTAGCAGCCTTTTTCACAATTTTTACTTGTAAATGCAAAATTGTGTGCGCCAAGTCTAAATAATGCTCTCCATTCCCGCTGATTAAAAATTCTATCGGAGCCTTATCTGTGAGGGAACTTATTGGATGTATTTGCGCAAAAGAGGAATTATCGATTGCCAATTGTATCGGCAAACTGGAAAATAAATCCAACTCGCTCTTAAGACAAATAGGCGATTTTTCATCCATTATAAAATATATCTTTTTGCTGCTTAGTTTTACGTCGTTTAACTTTCATCTGTTTCTGTTTTCTGTTTGCTCGCCTTTTTATACCTTTGCCTTGCTGCAACTTTTGAAAAAAATCATCTTTTATTTGTTTAGAAGTTTGGCGAAGACGAGTTCGCATAGAATCTTTGAGAGAATTTCCACTCGTGTAATCATTGAAAACATTTTTACCGGTCTCTAGCATCTGCTTGCCGAGATATTTTCCAGCTCTGAACACGAGAGGAGTTATGTATCGTTTTAGATCGCCAAAAAACCCATAACCTCGTTGATATGGCGCGCCTTGGAAATAATTGCCACCAACCTGCTGTTGATAGTACAGCTCGCAATCTTTCCGACTTAGATGCATCTCGTCTTAGTCTGCGAGTCGAATGGACGATCTCCAATTTGTTTTGCTAATTTATAGGTTTTCGTCTGAAAGAAAGAATCACATAGGTTTTACCGGTTGTAAAAATAATGCTATCGCCGCTACTCGTTCGTAGCTCAATTTCGATTGTTTCCACAAATTTTTTCTTCACCGGGAAATAAAGCAATTTATCGTAATGTTTAACGATCTGGCGATCCTTTTAATTCATGCAAGGAATTATTCGCAGTAAGGGTGAAAAAGTATCGCCCGTACGATGAGGTTCGACTATATCGCTGTGCACAAAAATTTCTGAAATACCGGCATTTAATTCCATAGGATACTTCCCCACATGAGAACCGCTAACTAGCTTCTTTTTGACAAATCCTAAAAGATCTGCTAAACCGCGTCCTAAGAGCAATTCGTATCCCGTTGGAACATTTATTAACACACGTGAATTTTGTAATTGCTTTAATGTAACAAATTGGAATGCGTTAAATAATTCCTTTTTGGTTTTATACATGCCAACGTCCAAAAATAAGCTGTACTGTTGTTTCAAAGTCTCGACTTTTTCAAAATATTTTTTAACAATTATTAAAAATTGGTCGTTTCTATTTATGGGAATTAAATTGTTCACTTTAAATTTGGCATAATCTTTGATAATGGTATTACCAGTTAAACCGAGTTTTGTAAGAAGCGTGCGACCTAATTCGAGTCGAAAGTGAATTTCGACAAACTTCGCAAATTGTATTTCTACTTCATCCTGCGTCTCATCATAAGAAATTTTCACGAGATCCGCTAGTTCTAGTAACTTAATATTATTATTAATTTTCTCAAATAGATCGTTAGATCTTTTCGGTTCGAGACTTTCATTGTCCACACCTAGAAATGATGTTACGCCGATTGTATATTCGTAGCTATCTATAGGATTTGTGTCTACTATCGTGAAACTCAAATGTACTGACGGCTCCTGGGATGTGCGAAATCTAAAAGTTCTCGGCGAAGTTTTAATTACAATATTTTCATTTGCTAAATGTAACATATATAAAAGTTTAGAAGACTCTCCCTGAAACAAATGTATTTCAAATCCTTCATTAATAGTGAGAACTACCTCCTCGGTTTCTTCTCGAAAAGAAAATATCACATTCTGTGAAACTTGGGAAGAAATCGCTTCATTAACTTTTCTCCAAAAAGTCTGCACGCCTTCCACTTTTTGGTAGTCGAAGCTAACGTTGTATTCAATCTTTTCTTGGATTGTTTTCTCTTCCCTATTCATCAAAATCCTGTAGGCATTGTTATGTTCGCCGATATTAAACCAGGAACGAGGAATGCAAATTTCGCAAAGTGCAACCTCCCACTCGTCCCTCAATATCAGCGGAGACGATAGTTTCGTACGGTATGAAGACTGAGTGTTATTTGGGAAATAGTCCATATTTGTATTACTGGGTAACGTTATGTAAAAATCTGCAAGCGCGACATCCATTTTTTCTTCACCCACGAGTTGAAACGATTGTCGAACCCTCTCCACTTTACAAAGTATTCTTTATTTTCGCCTTTACCTTTTGTTCTTAAAACTTTTTCAATCCTCCAAAGAGTATCACTCGAACTCTTTCTAACCCTTTGTAACTCGTTCGCATAGAATCGACCTTTCAACGTTTCTCCTTTTAAGTCTTTTAAAATATAGGTTGGCGGATTCGTAGCAAAACGTTTATCTATCGTAAACACTTCATCGCTCCAGTTTGGTAGGTATCCGCGCCGAAATGTTTTTTTAGCCTTCGATATTCTAACTTGATCGCCAACATTAAATGTATATCTAATTTCTGTTTTATAACCGTAAACTTTTTCAAATATAAGAGGTTCTAAATTCGATGTGACATCGTTAGGAGCAAAACCAGTTGTGCGATGAATACTATTGTTATAACTTTTTATAACCTTATCCAAAACATCTATGTATTTGTAAGATCCTCTATGTGTAAATATACGAAACAATTTGTTTTTTAGGGTGCGATTAAATCTTTCGACGACGCTAGCCTTATGCTCGCTATGCGAACTGTAATGATTAATTTTATTTTTTTTCAATAACTGCTGAACTTGCTTATTATAAAACTCTTTACCCTCATCAGTTTGCAAATTTACAATAGGTTTTGCTTGCTTCAATAATTTCTTCATGGCTTCGAGCATCATCTTAGCGCTTTTATTTTTTAGCGTCAAAACATATGCTTTTTTTGAAAAAACATCGATTGAAGTCAAAAGGAACTTTACCCCTCTATTTTGTCTAGAAAATTTTGATAAATCCACTAAATCGCTTTGGATTAGATCTCCGATTCCATAAGATAGAGTCTTCCGTCGTGTATGTATCTTCTTTCATAAGCCATTCTCTAGCTAATTTAATCGAAACTCCCGCAGCTTTCGCGAGTTTCGCCACACCTCCAAAGGAGGCTGGATGTTCTACATCGTAGTAGTATTTTTCTAATAATTTATCCACTTCGTTGGTGATAGTTTTTCTTTTGCTCGAGCTATTTTTTTCCATGAAGTAGTAGGAGTTAATGATTTGCTTCTGCGATGCATGTGCGCCACATCGAACTTTTCTTCATTGGCATCATCGTCCTCATAGCTCGCAATCACTTGAAAGTGTTTTAATCGATCTAGAACTTTTTGATTGGCGATCCAAGAGTGTGGAATATTAATTTCTTTTAGAGCTTTCAAAAAATGACTAAAATGTTTTGGCTCTGCTTGTATTTTAGAATTTCTCATCAAGTATGAAAAGAAATCTACAATTTTAGAGTCTTTTATAGGTGATCCATTTTTCACCATTTCGCCAAACTCGTTCCAAAAATACGAGCGCGTTTTCAGTTTTTCGACAATCAGCGGTACAAATTTACTTTGGGATTGAGGTACGGACGCTATGATATCCATCATCATCGCATTCGGGGTAGCTTTTTCTGTTACATTCGAAATATCATCCGTCATAAGATTCTTTTCCGGTTCCTTATCAACTACACTCACGCGAATGGGTTCTGGCGGCTCGTGCATGGTTTTTTGATATCTAGTGACTAGCTGACTTAATAGTTTCACCTTCATATCGTCGGGTAACTTCTCGCGATCTAATAATTTTGAAAGTTCATCCTCCAATCGTATTTCTGGTTTTTGTTGATAATAAGCCGAAAATAATTCGGGAGGCATGAGAGCCATTCGTTTTGACATGATTCTACGAAACAAAATGATCCGTTTGAACAGTTGCAAAGCGTTTTATATAATTTATTTTTAACCCTCCTTAGACTTATTAAATTCTATTGCCAATAGCTCGTCCTGCCATCCCCGCTAAAGCGCTAACGAGAGCTGGAATGACCAAAGGAAGAAAACCACCGCTTTGTTTCACTAATAGCTTCTTTTTCGATTTCAAACTCGCTTTCCGACATGCAACTTTTCTAATACAATTTTTATATTTGCGCAATTTCTTAACATTGACTGGTACATTTCCCGCTAAAATATTCAGGCAAATTTCACTCAGAGACGACATTTCAGATTTATTGGCATTCTGTAACAGCATGCGCCTCTGTTTGGGATTCGATTTTGATAGCAGAAGCAAGAAATCTAAATTTTGTTTGATTCTCTTCTTCATTTTGGTCTATAGATCCAATATATGCCGCTATGATCGGGAAATAAACTATCGCGGAGTCTGTGCTCCTCCGATGTGGTTGGATGTAAATCCACAACTAAATATTCGTAGGGCGAAGCAGTGGCTTTTATATAGGCATCCACCATAAAATGAGAATTGCGAGGATATAACTGTCGTGCAAAGCAATTGATTTGACTCATATCTCTCGAATTCTTAAACAAGATTATGTAGTGAGAATTCAAGCTTATATCTCGCATCGCTTTGCATTTTGGAAATAGATTTTGCAATAAAAGTATAACGCTCACATTTTGATGGTGAGACACCACAGTGAAAAGCTCGGAAACCTTTTGATCCAGTTGATGCATTAAATCGTCAATTACGATTAAATCGCAATTTTCGTAACTATCGGGCAAACCCTGCACAAACTCTATATCCGGTTCTTCTAAAAACCAAGGTGAAGAATAATTATAGCACCATTTTATATTAATTATCTCTTTATCATATATTTTATTTTTAATCATTTTGCGAACCAAAGAGGTTTTTCCCGATTGACTAGGTCCTACAATTAAAGCATTACTCGGGTGCTTCAGTTGTAACATTGCTGGCATATAGTTTTAAACTGCCGTTCACTTAATTGTACGCCAATAATCTGAGGCTTTATGCGATCCAGTTCTTCTTTCCAAAAATATCGAAGATCGTAAACTTTCGAATTTTCTTTTTCGCAAATATGAAAGTACAATTTTGTTCCGAGGTTTTCCGAATGAGAACACGAGGTGTTTTTTAAATCTATCTTATCCCCATATTCACATTCGGTATTGTAATAAATGCTAAGAAATATTATCAATTCGACTAGACAAAGCGTGAGCAAAAACCATAAAAGTAATTTTCTCAACATGTGACTAATCAAACACATTTTTCTAAAAAGACCATCTGCTATCCCTAAACGAAACGATCAAATTGTATTAAAAATAAAAATGTTATTTTTCTATGATTATCTTCAAAGTTGGGATGCTGATTACTAAAACGCCCGATGGCAAATGGACGATCGCATCGGCAGCTGCTCTTATATAACCATTTTAAAAACATCTCACTCCGACCATTATCATGCGGCGACCTCACTTACGCAAAAACCTTATTATTATATTCCCAACCCTCCCGAAATTTGAATAATTATCATTATACGCTCTCAGGATCGAAAAGCCCAATTCCGCTGTTTTGAATATCGCAGTCAAACTGCTTCCAAACAACGCCTATGGCGCGTACGTGCACACCATACGAAACAGGAATCTCATCACTCTTTCTTTCCATACGCACAAGATCTGCGCTATGAATTTAAATGATTCAAATCCTTTCTCTCTCGGCGAACTTCACTCGCGCTCCTCGTTGCGGTTTCGTAAACACCCGGTCAAACAACTGCCTCGGGAGATATGTCTCTCATCCATGCTTCGGCCGCTCGCGCCATTTAAAAAACAATATCAAAAATGCAAAACACATGCACATCTTGCAGCCGCTCTCGCGCGCAACCCTTTCATTCGATTCCCAACAAAGTATACACACCTTTCGTTCCCCTCAATAACACTCAACACGCTATCATAATATAAACACCCCTCATCAACAGTCGTGAATAATCAAAACACCACGTCCGCACTGCTTATATATTTGAATATTATATCGAAACACCTGGACGACGCTCAACAGAGTAGCCGCTAATGAGCAAACAACACCTCAAAAACGGAGACGCTTGCTTTTGGACTTTCCATTCTCGACTCGCAACAAAGTATATAAATTTTTCGGAAATATAACAACGTTCAATATTCATAATGTGACAACCTCAACGACACCCACGCATACAGCCAAACCGCGCGAAAACGAACAACGCTCTCCGCTCTCCAGACTGCTCATAACTGGACCACCCTCTTGGCGTGCTAACAACTGGACCACCCCCATACATTTAACATTGGCCCAGTTATGAGCACCCCGAGGGGGTGGTGTTAGCACGAAAAGAGGGTGGCCTAGTTATGAGCACGGTAATACTACTGTCCTAGTATTTTTCGCGGGAGGATGGGGAATGGGGCGCACATTTTTTCACTCCGAGAGAAGGGGAAGGGGATGGAAAAGAGGCGAAAGATTAAACCACTTCTTAAAACACTGCACGAGGGGGCCGAAAAGAGGGGGATTCTATTGTGTACGCCATTCGGGGGCTATCACTACTGTCTTTCTATTTTATTTTGAAGAATCTTCAACTGTGTCGAAATTCTGGAACTACAAATAATAGTCTTTCTACTATATTTGCCAACAACTTGAATTTCTAAATCAAATTCACTTTCGCGATCAATATGCTTTTCAATTTCAATATCAAAACTTTTAATTTCTTTCGAGGCTTCTGTTAACTAATCTAAGTATTCTTCCGGAATGAAGACAGTACACGAATCAAACTTATATATATATCATCAAATCTTGATTCTATTATATTGATTTATTTCGTAATTTAGAAGTTCTGAAACCTCCTCCGACTTTTCTAAGCTTTGAAAGTTCATCCATTTTTAAGATTCTTAATTTCAAATTAAATGGAACTTAACTTATTCAAATAAAACTTCACGTTCTTTAAAGCAATCGTTTTTAACATCTTATCACGAGTACAGCTCCATCTATGGTCAACTTTTGAACTATTTCTCTTTTTCTTTCGCAGAAACAATTCCCATTGGTTCATGTATACTGAGATGAAATATCAGGTCATTCTGACCAGTGGTTGTTTTTTAGAGACTTTTGAAATTGCAACTTTAATTATAATCACCCTGTATTCCGTCCCGCTTATGGCCTTTACTACAAATGACTTGTTTATTGCTTTTACGACACAAATCGCAAGTGTGTGCCGCGCCTTAAGGGGACGGCACTTCGCAACGGGCAGAAAATCAGGCATGAAGAAATAACTAAGACAAACAAAAACATTAATTCAATCATTGTGTAAGGATGACCAGGGCAAATTGACGATTTAACAGTTTACCATTTTTAATAAATAATTAACTGTTAACATTGTCCATCATCCCATAAGATCATGTGTTATTAATTAATTTTTTCAGGTACATTGTTGGTTCTTTTTTGTATTAGTATTACAATGACTTTTTATTATGTTGTACATATATGGAAATTTTTTTATTGCAGCATTGATAATAATTATTTTGTCATTTTAAATTAATACAGTGAAAATTTTATGTTGTAGGGGAGACAGGGGCAAGATGACGAAGAGCTAACAATTTTGAATAAATTAAAATTTTTCGAAAAAATATTTCTTTGCATCCGTTATCAGCTTTGACTGATATTCACAAGTATGTGGAGCCAGTTTGACTTCAATATAGCTGATAGGTTCTGGAGAGTATGTGGTGGACCATTTAGTAAGCGGGCAAAATGATCTAGGTAGTGCTAGAGATTCTCGATTAGGCTTAAGATTGGAGAATTTGGAGGAAAGGGAAATACCATTAATTCGATCTCATGCTCTACCAAACTCTCACATACAGATTCAAAAATTACTATTAATATCAAAAAATTCCGACGCATTGTGGGGTTCCGTTAATTTCAAGGCATTTCATGATTTCTAGTATACTACGAACTTTCTGATAGTCTCAGTGTATTTATGTTCTATTATACTTATGCAAAAATTTCCAACTTGATAGTGAATGAGTAATAGTAAATATTAAATGGTGTTTTTTCTACTCCCAGAAGTGGCTTATTGAGTGCTTAGCTAATATACTTAAGTTTCGTCTGTATCTAAAATTGCATAGTGTGGTTTAATAAATATTTCAATAATTTTTCTGTTATATTTAATAGAAAGAAATACTTCCTGTTTTATGCATATTATGTAGCACCACTTTTATGTTATATAAATACTTTATTTAGGAAAAGATAAATCCTTAAGAATTAATTAAATTGCTTATTATTTCTGAATAAAAATTTCATGATTATTGGATGATTGATTACACATGATTGTGTATTTGAAATTCAGGGAAATAACTTTTGCATCATTTCTTGCTTCTGAGTAGAGGAGTTGTCATTCCCTGTGTATGCAGTGGACTCTCGTATAACGAGTTTCCTTTTAAAGTTAATTCATATAAGGCAGCGAAAAATGACTACTTCTAATACAGCACGATAAACAATCCTGTATTATGCTTGAAATAAATTGAACAGTTTCATAGTTTTTGACTTTTTGTTTAGAAAAGCATACAATTTCCTACTTATGTATATATGAACAATGAAAATGATTGTTGTTAAAAATTAACATCTTGGTCAGCACAACGCAAGCATAGCTCAGAAAGTACACATCACGCACGAGCTTCATGGACTGTATAACTTTAGTAAATCAAGATCACTATATATATATATATATATATATAAAGAACAGTGGCGCCATCTGACGCTGATACCAAGGCACAAGAAGAGGGTCGTGAACCTTCTCCCCACCGTTGACATGTCATATACAGTCAACATTACAAAAAAGCATTACAATTAAATAAGTTTTAAGTTGGCACACACAAAGAAAACGCAAGGACACTCCAGTATTTAGATTCATAAACGCAAAGCAATATGCACTAGATTAAAAATGCAACATACAATTATACAATAAAAGCTCACTAATATACACTCAATAAAATATTAATAAATATGAATCTCTAGAAGCTCACGATAAAATTACACTACATCAAGACATCAATTTCAATTTATCATCCACAGAACTAAATGTATAACATTTACAAATCTTAATACATAACTAAATATACGAAGAATTTTCACATAGCTATTACTCATACACAATAAATCAGATAAAAAAGACAAATCACAATTTGTTGACACACAAACACAAAAACAGGAACCACGCTAGACTTGAGCTCACAATAGTACTCGGATTCATTCATCAGGGGTGGTCCTGGTCCACTTGACAATTCATCTCGTTCAAGAAATGGTGGGCCACTCCACCACAATTTTAATTCGGGAAGATCACGAGGACTTAGCCCACGCGGAACAAGATCCGCAGGATTAAGGGGCGATGGCACATGGGTCCAACAGCAGTTCTCCATCAATCTTTGCACCTTTGAAACGCGGTTAGCAATAAAGGTCTTCAAATGATTCGCAGGCGTGTTCAACCAAGCCAGGGCAATCGTTGAATCGGTATGAAGCACAATGTTGCTAATCTCCAATCTCAGAGAGGAGCGTATCTAATGCACAAGCTGAGCCAGAAGAACACAGGCACAAAGCTCCAGCCGGGGTATTGAAATGACTCGAATGGACGCAACACGCGATTTGCTTGCCAGAATGATCACCATCGTATTATTGTTTTGATAGAAACATTGCAGGTAGACGACAGCTCCGTATGCTGCCTCAGACGCATCTGCAAAGCCTTGAAGAACGATACTTTACCAAGTGTCGGTCAGAAAAAATATGATTATTTTAACTTTTTCGATGCACTTCATGGTTGTCACAAATTTCTTACACTCATCGGCGATTGGACTGGGCAGCACATCATCCAATCCAGTCTCTCCTGCCATAATCGCTGCATAAGGACCTTTTCTCTTGTTAACACAGGGCCCAAGAAACTCAAAGGGTCATACTGTGCAGCAATTACACTTAGCACTTCAAGCTTGGTATATGATGGTTTAATTGAAATGGACACTTTAAACACAAAACGATCTTGAAACGGCTTGGCTTCGAACTGATGCCTAACGTCTTCACAGACATGTCAGTGTCAACAGAAAACGAATGTTCGCCATCTGTTGACAACGAACTGTTCAACAACTCAGGAGAATTAGAAGATCACTTGTGAAGGTTCATTCCACACGTTTGCAGGGCACCTTGCAGTTGCGATTTTAGCCGACGGGCAGTCTCTCGATCATGTGCTCCCCTCACGATATCATCCAGGTAGGCGTCGTGCAGTAGAACTTCATATGCCAGAGGATATCGCGATTTTTCATCTTCGGCCAGCTGCTGCAGTGTCCTTATGTCAAGAAAGGGTGCATTGGACATCCCATAAATTACCGTTTTCAAACAATAAGCTGAAACCTCTGCATTGGGTCCCGTTTTCCACCCGATACGCTAGAGGTCTTGTTGATCTGGGTCCATTAGGATCTGCCTATACATTTTTTTGTATATCGGTAGTAAAGGCAAACTTGTGTCTCCTAAAGCAGGAAATTGTCTGAAAGACGTCCTCTATGACGTCTCCTTTCATTAATATGTCGTTTAGACTTATGCCTGTTGTGGTGGGGGATGAGGCGTTAAAGACAACTCTCAACTTAATTGTCAATTTATCAGGGCGTAGAATACCATGATGGGGTATGTAGTATTATGTGGGCAGTTCACTCGACTCAACAGCCCTCTCCAAATGACACAACTCCTCATACTCTCTCAAAAAGTCCGTATACAACGACAAGTACTCCGAATCCCTAGACAAACGCTTCCACAACGAATTAATTTGCCTAACAGCCATGTCTTTAGAATTTCCTAAACACGATGGATCCCTACTCAAAGCCATTGATACTGCATATCTACCATCCTTATTTCCCTTATGGGGACGCAAGAAAAGGTTCCTCACACAAAGATGCCTCCGTATTTCCCGTACATTCCACATCAACACTTTCAATTTCCCAAAATTGTTTCAAGGTTTTATTTAAATCATCGTCAAGAATCAACCCACACTGAACGCGACAACTTCCTCTCTATCCATACTGGTAGCCGTCTAAATTGGGAACACGCAGAAAGAGAGTGAGACGCTCGTTTACAAAGAACGCAATTTATATTTTTAGTTTCAGACACAAAGATTTTGGATATGTTTTTATCCGCTCGCCAATTAGAAATCGGCCATTTATTTCCTACCACTCGCTTTGCTTCACTCACGGCATTCCTATTGATTAGTTCTTTTGTACTCCTACCTCTCGACGACAAGTAAACATCACACTCACGACCGAGCTGTTGAGGTTTAAAAATAGCTTCACCCTGTTTGACCGCAATATGAGTCATCAATTCTCGATCAAGCGTTTCGAAAATCCTATCAGAAACTATAAGATCACACAGAGATCTAAAATCAGTCACCTTGCTGAATTGGCAATAATAATCAAAGGATGCACATAAACGAGAAAAGAATTGAACGTAAATCTGCGATGGCAGCCCATAGAGATATAAATGAACAGGAGATGGCATGCACAGAAATTCGTGAGGTCTTAACCGAAACCGGGGCGCCATATTGAGACTACCAAAACAAATGAAAGCACGTTTTGTTTTGTCGTAAATCTATCGTTTTTTGCAGTCAAACTGTTTACTGGTGACTTTATTTCAGCAATTAAGATATTATTTACAGATTAATTTAAGATAAAAGCGGTACGCATTGGGTTCCTGTGTTGCAATAAACTGTACTAATAGGATATCTAAGAAGATTCCTGGCGTAACTTTTCACCGGTAAAATTTTATTTATCTTATTTGTTCAATTTGAGTCTTTGCAAAATCGTGTATATTTAATCGTATTAACAGTTAATTTATCCTGAAAAGTCAAAGCAGATAAATAAAACTGTTGCATATGCAATTTCTTCATATTTTGTTTCAGTCTGTATAAGATAAAAACACACTTGAAACAACTTATGTTTTATGAAATAATAATTCTTTACCCTGTATTTGATGTTTCCTACATAATATATACAAATATTAATGAATTGTTTTTAAAATATATGTATAAAAGTTATTTCAAGATAATATCACATTCGAAGCACCTATATATGCATTTCTTCTCACCTAGTGAGATATGAAAATTAAAATAGAAAAAATATTTTTTCTAAATTTATTTTACAAATAAACAATATTTTCTTTTCAAAAATACTTTATCATGTATGTGTCCATAGAGAAGTTTAATTCAAATAAAAAGTCAAAGCAGATTAAAAAAAACTGTTGCATATGCAATTTTTTCATATTTTATTTTAGTCTGTATAAGATAAAAACATACATGAAACAACTTATATTTGTGAAATAATCATTTCTTGATATCACCATAATATCAATAAAAGAAATCCTTAATATCAAGAGAAAAAATAAAGATATCAAACTAATTCTTTTTGCAAATGATTGCTGGTAATTTGTTTCTTTATAATAGATCAAAATAAAAAAAATGTTGAATTTTTGGTCGATTTTTCACATTTTAACATCCATTGTACCCTTAATTCAAATTCAGACCTTTTTTAATTGTTTTGACTCTGCAAAAGCAATATATTTTATTATTTTTTTCTATTTAGTTTTCCAAAAGATGAAAAAAGACGGGCTTCCTGGATCAATGCTGTCCGCCGAGAGAATTGGGTGCCATCCTCTGTTAGTAGAATTTGCTCGGATCAGTTTCCCGAACACATGATGGACAGAACATCCTTAGCATGTGTTAGATTAAGAGATGGGGCAGTTCCATCAATTTTCAAATTTCCACCTCATCTTCCGAAGGTAATGTAAAAGACACACTGTCTATTAAAACTACGCTTATATGAAATTACAAACAACAAATCAAACAGGTTTTTCATTACATTTTATATCTTTGTTTTATTTTTTCTGAATTAACATTTAATTTGGCATAATATTTTTTGTCTAATCCTAGTTCTACTTAAATTTTTCAGGTTATTAAAGATAGAAAATCCCCATTCCAAAGAGATTGGACTAGACCTTCGGCTTCATCTACTTCTCAGATGGAATGTCAAGAAATTCCAGATCCACCAGCAGACAACATAACAGAGTCTCCCACTAAGTTGTTGTATAAAAGAAAAGTTGAAGATCTGGATGAATTGGTGCAGATCAAAAACAAAAAAATCAAAGTTTTGCAACAAAAAGTGCGTCGATATAAAACAAAAATCAATACTTTGAAAGATTTAATTTCAGATATTAAAAGTAAGAATTTCATTGATGAGGATGCCATTAAGATTCTAGCAACAGTATCGGAAGTCAACAAGGAATTCCTGAATAGACAACTGGCGTCAGCCAAGGCAACCACTATGCCCTCCACCTTTTCTCCTGAACTAAGGACATTTGCTTTAACCTTACATTTTTACCCACCGAGGGCTTACGAGTATGTCCGGTCCACCTTCGGCTTATCTCTTCCCCATCAACGTACATTAAGTCGTTGGTATCAACACATTGACGGAGCACCGGGTTTCACGAAAGAAACAATTGAAGCTTTGAAACTTAAAATAGAGAATACCTCTTTCCCTCTATTTTTTTCATTAATAATGGATGAAATGTCAATTCGCCAACATGTCGAGTTTGACGGGAAAGAAACACATGGACTTATAAACTTGAGGTTTGACCACAATGATGATGACAGCCTTTCATTAGCAAAAGATGCCTTTATTTTGCTTCTGGTTTGCATCAATGCACACTTCAAACTGCCGATTGGCTATTTTTGTGCGATGGTTTAAGTTCAAACCAAAAACAGACCATAATTAAGAGTTGTTTGTTGTTGATGGAAGAAAACAACATTAATGTCATTTCCTTAACAATTGATGGGCTAGCAAGCAATTTTACTATGGCAAAACTACTTGGCTGTAGTTTTGATGATACTAAAAATTGAAAACTAGCTTTATTTATCCCAGTGACAAGAATTATGAAAATAAAAGTGTAGCAGTTATTCCTGGTCCTCCTCACATGTTAAAACTAGTTCGTAATACATTGGGTGAAAAGAAGAGCTTGTTTTCAACTGATCTTATTGATTGGAAATATATTGAAGCGTTGCATAAGTTGCAACAAAGTGAAAACTTGCACTTGACCAATCAATTACGAGCCAGTCATATAAACTTTACCAAACAAAAGATGAAGGTAAAACTAGCTGCTCAATTGTTCAGCTTAAGTGTTGCCGATGCAATTGAATATTGTAATGTAAAACTGAAGTTGAAGGAATTTGAAAACAGTGAAGCAACCGTAGAGTTTTTAAGAATTTTTAACAATTTATTTGATTTATTAAATTCAAAATCTGTTTGGCAACGGGGTTTCAAATGGGCAATTTCTAAAGAGAATGCCAAAACTTGTTTTGTCTTTTTGCATAAAGCAGAGTTATATATTCACAATTTAAAAGAGAGCCGAAATGGACCCAGTATCTTGCTGTCACGAAGAAAAACTGGATTTCTTGGGTTCTTAACATGTGCTCAGAGCCTGAGGTCTATTTTTAACAGACTAGTTTGCTGTAAAGATCCAGTTCTAATATATTTTCCTACCTATAAATTGAGCCAGGATCATATTGAATTGCTTTTCTCTTCAATTTGTTTTCATGGAGGTAGTAATGATAATCCTACAGCCCGCCAATTCAGAGCAGCCTATAGGAAATTATTAATAAATTCAGAAATTAAAGCCGCTGTCATATTCGCTGCTGAGGTATTGAAATGTGAGGAAACTTCATCCCATTAACTGATATAAAAATTTTAAATGTACCAAGTACTCTCACTTCGAAAGTGGTCATAAATGCAGCAACTCCTAGTGTAACATTTCGCGATAGCCAATCTTCTACACGGTCATCCAGTGATCATAATGCTGTTTTCACAGGAGCATTTTTGAGTGAATGCACAAATGACATTATCTTTTACATGTCAGGCTGGATTGTCAAAAGTTTAAGTGGCAAATTGAAATGTTAGGTATGTGTTTCTGCACTGTACCCCAAAGAAACGCCAACTTCGTTGTCACTGATTTCCTTGAAATCAGAAGGTGGACTAGTTTATCCATCAAATGATGTATTCTCTATTTGTAAAGAATGTGAGATGGCTTTTAGACAAGAAATCCTTAAAACCAATTGCAAAGACTCAAAAATACTTATCATGAAAAATGCTCCCAGTGTTCTTGACAAAGTTTGCTCCCGTAATTATTTTTCAGTTTTAAATGAACATCAGTTTGATACTGAGCCTACTGCAAATCATCGTGTACATCTTATCCGTTCAATTGTGCATCTCTACTTTAAAGTTCGTGTAAATTATTATTGCAAAAATTTCTCTTTAAACAAAGAGCCAATGCGCCAATTTTTTATACACCTTGTTAATTTCAGTGGGCAGTAAATTTTATACTTGACAGTTATGTTAATCCTTTGGTGTTTACTCATTTTCTGAAGAGGAGAATGTGTGTACATCTATTAATAATTTGATCTAATTTATATTTTTTCTTTTATTAAAAGTCATTTAAATTTTGGAAACTGTGAAGTTTGTTTTATTAAATTAGGAATCTTTTTTAAAGCTATAGTAATGATTTGATTTTATTACTTGATGAAACATTAAAAGGATCAAAATTTATCAAGTTTTTTATTATTATTTTAGGTGCAAAACTGAGTTAGCCCTCTTTGTTTTCTCTGAATCTCTTAGGTGTATCCTACTCCTCCTTGGAAGTTTGTAAACCCTGTGATGAAGCACTCTGTATAGTTGTTACAATAAAAAAAGGAAACCGAGTTGATTTGATTAAAAAGAAAACCATTTCAAATGTTTGGTAGAAAATTTAAAACAATGTTTAATTTAAACATATTCTTTTCATTAATCTTTTGTTGTTAAAGACTTTTGTTAACATTTTAAACCTTCATTTTAACTTCAAAACATTTGTGAAAAATGTTTATTTTTAATATTTGTATATTACAAGATTGTGCACTTCATATTATCAAGTGCTTTTCAGAAGAAAAAGTGATTAGACTTCTCTGTTAATTAATAAACAGTAGGTTATGGAGTAGGTATATTAACCTTGAGTTTATTCAAATTTCTTAATGTTGATTATTGCTATTCTTTTAGCAAATAACAATATTTTTGCCTTTGAATATTCTAACTTTAAAAAAAGCATGTGCATTTGATAATATCGTTTTGTTTGTATTGAAAATAATGTGAGATTTTTAATTGATGTTTTTTCAATAAATGTTTTAATTGGAAACCTGCCTCTTTAAATAACAGTAATATATTACTTTTAATGCCTTGATAAAATATAAAGAAACCTAAGTTCCCGAAAATTGCTGTGAAGTTCTTTTTTAATTCAGTTGTGAAATATAGCTATCTTAAAACGTTATTTTTGGAGAGAAAAAAAACTCTAGTGTAGATGCTCCAGTTTTGGCCACCTTAAGAGAAAATTTGAAATGGAAATTTCACAGTGGGTGACTGTTTAAAGCATATTAAATCATACTTATACCATCCTTTAGCAAATTTTATTAGCTTTCTGCTAGTTACTAAATTTTTCTGAAGAAAATTTTAGATTTTGAGTTATGAATTTATGAGACAATAATTTAATTTGGTTGATAAAATACAAACTTTAATTTAATTTGGTTGATAAAATACAAACTTTAATTTAATTTGGTTGATAAAATACAAACTATAATTTAATTTGGTTGATAAAATATATACTATATATACTCGCATATATATTTTTTTGATAAAATATGAAACAAAAAATGGGGAGAGGAATAAACTTGCATTGCAAAAGCCTAGATTTTTTAAAAAATCTTACAAATCAAGAATTTGCATTATTATACTCATTAACAATATCCACAAATATGTATTTTTATAATTTTTAATTGCAACATTAATCAAATTTATCAGAATCATTTTTAAAATTAGAGCAATCTATGCATATAAAAGAATATTCCTCATCACTCGAGCCTGGTTCCTCAAGTTGAAATCTAACGTAAATGTGAGGTAAACATTCAAAATGGAGATGTTTTTGACATTCCATTTGAATGGCCTTAACTGCATTGCCAACTTTAGATGGTAACAAAAATTTTTTAAGGAAATGCTACCTGCCTTCTTAATTTTAATTAGAACCATTACTATGTAAAATGAAAACAAACCAAACTAAATCAGTTACTTTTATTTCAGAAACAAAAGTAAAATAGTTGCTTTTATTTTAGAAATAAAACTAAATTAGTTTATTTCATCCAGATATTCTTAAATTTATGTAATAGCTAAAAAGACAATAATGAAGTTATGTGGTCAAAACTGGAACATGTAGTGTTCCACTTTTGGCCACCTACATGGCCAAAACTGGCACATATATTAAATTTAATGTACCAGTTTTGGCCACCATCCATTTAATCTTAAAATAATTACTTTTGATATAAAATCGGAATAAAAAGAAAGCTTACCTCATAAACCTGAAGGGTAATCAGTTTTATATTAATCATTTAATTCTGAGAGCTTTATGATGAAAAACAACAAATACTTGTTCCTTAACAGTTGTGAGTATACAATGCATGATCATGCATTTAATATTTTTACAAGTCACATGTTTAAGAAAATGAACCAATCAGTTTTAAAATAGTAAAACAAGGATTGCTTAAAGTGTTGGAATGCTTATTATTGGCTAATTTGAAATTATTGGTTAATTATTGGAAAAACAGGTCCAATGTGGCCATAACTGGTGCAGTGGCCAAAACTGGAGCAAATACCCTATAAGTTATGAAACAAAACTAATGTTGAAAAAATGAATAAAAAAAGTTGTTATGTGTTAACAACAAAACTATTTCAATCGCGTTTTCGGAATTTTCCGTCATAAGAGAAAAGGTCCAAGAACAGCTTACTCCTTCTTCTGCTTGAAGGCAGAACGGCTCCGAGAAGTTTCTGGTAGTCACAAGATGGCCGCCGCTCCTCTGACAGTTACTTCACCGGCGGCTATAGGGAAGGATAGGAATGCCCACTCCTTCTTATTCATAACTCCATGTGGCAACCTGTGAGCCTTTTTAAAATTACTCAGGCATTCTTGGGGAGTGGGTTCAAATTCATCTAACAATAACTCCTTTATCTTTTCATAATCGCATAAGTCCTCCTGACTAACATACGTTAGTAAATTATTTACTTTTTCTCCCAAAATATTTAAAAGATTCTCGGCTTTTAATTCATTAGATACAGATTTGTTCTGGAATGCCTTTTCCAAAGAATGGAAAAACAGATTAAATGATTCTGGCTGAATAGGCACTGGGATTGATAGGGTTTTAAAACTTTTAATTAAACTTTCCTAATTATCAGTTAGGGAACCCGGTTCTCTGATTTCGGTAGTTTGAGATAAGCTAGCCAAATTCTCTCTCGAATTCGCAATTTCTAGCAGTTTTTCAAATTGGGCTAACTTTATTTTCTCCAATTCTATCTCACACTCTCGCCTGTCCCTTTTCGATTCCAATTTTTCTTTTTGTTTATCCCTTTCCAATTTTTTCCTCTTTTCTTCTAAAATATTATCAATAAGATTACGCACAAACTCAATATAGTCCTTATACACATCAATAGATTCGATCAAAGCCCTCAAATCCATTACTTTCGCTTTGTTTGGGACCATCAAACCCATTTCTTCCGCAACCGAGATTAGCTCATCCTTCCGGAGATTCAATTTAAGACATTATTAAGCCTATGCTATCCCTATGCTATTTATAAGAACTAAATACACGCAATGCACTCTAAAAATTCGACAATACTATTCACTAGACTATCATTACTATTTGACAGAAGCTTATATTAAAAATTCGAACCCAATTCTAAAACAACTGAAACGCAACCTGCACGCAACTTAAAGTAACTCATAAATAAAGGCAATTAACATCAGATAAAACCAACAGCAATAAAACCTCAACACCAATTAGTCCATTTCTCATCTCAATTTTCAATGAAACCAATAATTTCACTCACCAAAACAGCACCATCCAACATGCCGAAACCGCCTCATCGGCACAAATCACGTTTTACAAATCGCCACTTCACTACTCCCCAAACACTCTCACAAATTCCAATTTCCAATGTCACTGACCACCACCTCCTGCTCAGTAGGACCAAAAATGGTCAGAACAACACAAGCATAGCTCAGAAAGGACAATTCACGCACGAGCTTCATGGACTGTATAACTTTATTAAATCAAGATCACTATATATATACATATAAAATAAAGAACACAGTGGCGCCATCTGATGCTGATACCAAGGCACAAGAAGCGGGGCGTGAACACATCTCATTATCAGCATGCGCAGTTATGAAGAAGGATAAACTTGATCTCGCATAAGTTCGTCCAGCAATGTATGTCACGTACAACACGATTTTCTATTATGCGGAACGTATCCCTCGCGTTGTACGAGATTCGACTGTAAATATCACGCAGCTCTCCAGAATAGAATTTATTTCATAGGCGAATTTTCTAATGCTTTCACACACAAACTGGTACAAATTTATAAAATTCTACCACTCTAATGTTCATTTCTGTTCAGTTTTTAAAAATAACTATAAATATATCAACTTATTTGTTATCTTTTCTATCATCAAATTAAAATTGGCTTTTGTTGCAGAAAAACTAATGCTGGCTACTATTCGAAATGAAAGCACCCATGTCCAGAAACAAAACAACTGACCACAGAAGCTCTTTCTATGATGTGATTATGCATTTTCCTTTGCTTTCTCTGATAAATCATTAAATTCAACAGCGTAAATCATTAAAATCCCTAATGCACGCTTTACAAAGCTGCGAGTTCGTCAAAACATTTGAAAAATAAGTACTTGAAAACAATAGTTTACTTAATAATATCAGGTGATTTGATCAGACTGAATCTGTTTTAAGAGAGGAGAATCACTCTACGGAAAAGGAGACTGGAATTTTTATCATATCAGAAACATCGTAGAATGCTAATGTTTTAGGCTTGATACTTTTTTCAAAATTTACTTTTAACCACTTGTTCTGGAAAGATGTGCCACGTTATGCTTTTGCCACAGAATCGCCAACGACGTGGTTTGTACGTCGTCATGCGATTGTCACAGAAATACAAACGATGTGCGTGGCACGTCGTGTGGGATTGTTTGCCAAAGCACAGATTATCATTGCACTGCATAGCACACAGTTGTCAATATTTAACCCATTTATTTGGAACCTTTAACCTTTATTTGGAATGAAATCGGTAATTTTATTAACCACTAACATCACTAATCCTCTCTCGAAACTTTTATCCTTATTTGCACTGAGGTCTTAACACAGTTCTTCACAATCACACTTGCATCATTAACACACGAAATAATAGTATTTACCTTTTCCATTTTCATTTACAATCTTTCCGCCCACGCCCTAGTACACAAGAAAGACTGATATCCGACATCCAGCAGACCCAAAATACAACCCTCAACCCATTGCGAGAACTTATTTTTAACGAGCGCGCGAATAGTACTCAAAAGCACGTTTCTAGGTTTGCCCTTCTCAATTCCAGTCGTCACAAAATGGGATTACGAATTTGCTTCCGCATTTTCCTCGCTCTGCTTTGGAAGGAAAGCAGGTGCATCTAATTTCAAATGAGAAGAGGGATTGCCAGAATTCTCATGCGGGAAATGAATCATCCTATGATGAGGGTTAAGGCAGAAACAGTTCTTTACCGAACGGCATTCGTTCAATTTATCGGGGAAAAACAACGAAAACAAAGATTATTTCATTCTACCACTTCCGCTCTATCCATACTGGTAGCCGTCTAAATTGGGAACACGCAGAAAGAGAGTGAGACGCTCGTTTACAAAGAACGCAATTTATATTTTTAGTTTCAGACACAAAGATTTTGGATATGTTTTTATTCGCTCGCTAATTAGAAATCGGCCATTTATTTCCTACCACTCGCTTTGCTTCACTCACGGCATTCCTATTGACTAGTTCTTTTGTACTCCTACCTCTCGATGACAAGTAAACATCACACTCACGACCGAGCTGTTGAGGTTTAAAAATAGCTTCACCCTGTTTGACCGCAATATGAGTCATCAATTCTCGATCAAGCGTTTCGAAAATCCTATCAGAAACTATAAGATCACACAGAGATCTAAAATCAATCACCTTGCTGAATTGGCAATAATAGTCAAAGAATGCACATAAACGAGAAGAGAATTGAACGTAAATCTCCGATGGCAGACCATAGAGCTATAAATGAACAGGAGATGGCATGCACAGAAATTCGTGAGGTCTTAACTACAATCGCGGCGCCATATTGTGACTTCCAAAACAAATCAAAGCAAGTTTTGTTTTGTCGTAGATCTATCGTGTTTTGCTGTAAAACTGTTTACTGGTGACTTTATTTCAGCAATTAAGATATTATTTACAGATTAATTTAAGATAAAAGCGGTACGTATTTGGTTCCTGTCTTGCAATAAACTGTCCTAATAGGATATCTAAGAAGATTCCTGGCGTAACTTTTCACCGGTAAAATTTTATTTATCTTATTTGTTCAATTTGAGTCTTTGCAAAATCATGTATATTTAATCGCATTAACAGTTAATTTATCCTGAAATGTCAAAGCAGATAAATAAAACTGTTGCATATGCAATTTCTTCATATTTTGTTTCAGTCTGTATAAGATAAAAACACACTTGAAACAACTTATGTTTTATGAAATAATAATTCTTTACCCTGTATTTGATGTTTCCTACATAATATATACAAATATTAATGAATTGTTTTTAAAATATAGGTATAAAAGTTATTTCAAGATAATATCACATTCGAAGCACCTATATATGCACTTCTTCTCACCAAGTGAGATATGAAAATTAAAATAGAAAAAAATATTTGTTCTAAATTTATTTTACAAATAAACAACATTTTCTTTTCAAAAATACTTTATCATGTATGTGTCCATATAGAAGTTTAATTCAAATAAAAAGTCAAAGCAGATTAAAAAAAACTGTTCTGGTACACGCGCCGGTGAATTTTTTTGCCAGCGCAAGTGGTTAAGTATGTAGCGATGATAATGTGGGCACAAGAAATGTATTGAATACTGTCGAAATGCGCATGTATATAATCGCTGTATCTAAAACGATGAAAAGCACTGTTCTAAAATATACTTACAAATATTTTTAAAAATTTAAAAAAATTTTATCGAAGTAAAATTGGTATTACTTAAAAACTAATTGTTTGAATTTTGAAGTGGTTTAAAATAGATTTTTGTTCGGTAATATGGTCCGAAGTTATTGAAGAAAAACGATAAAATTTCGAATAATTTTTAATCAAAAATTAAATTAAAATAAAAAAAAATTAGTGACCATTCTCTATCAAAGAATTGACTATGTGGGAAAGTTTATATTTCTATGTCCAGAGGATTAGCCTGTAGTCCGTTTTCAACGATTTTTGCATCGTGCATATCTCATCATGCATATTGACATTTATGGATAGTATCCAGCCCATAAACATTGTCATGTTTGAGATGTTCTTGTGGATTTTGACATGTTTTTTATATATTCATCAAAAACCGAGCCATCATCGACCCACTAACAGAATACCAAGTGCTAGGAAAGAGAATATGCATTTGAGACCATATTTCAGTGACAAATGTTCGATGGAATTTCGTGGCGTTGCGTAAATCCATAATTTAATTAAGCTGGACGAACGTCAAAATCTGGCGACAAAGGTTATTTAATTTAACCCTGATTTCGCATAAAAATTCAGAAAGCGGGATGAAGTCTTTCTCTCCTCTGACTGCGGTACGAAATTATATATTTCGAAAACTCATGCAGAAAAAACTATAAGCTTTGATTGTATGTAGGTGAAGATAAATTTGGTGATATTAGCCAATTAATGCCTAGCGTCCTTTATAAGGGACGCTAATAAAATGCATCATAAACTCACAAGAATTTTTCAAAATAATTTTCATGATTAAGAATTTTGTAGTATTCGTTTCTTTCATATTCAATTGATAGCAGTATATATCATGCGTTAATTTGATAATGCAGGCTTTTTATTTTAAAGTCGGACTCGAAAGTAGTTTTTCGCAATAGCGAGAAGAAAAGTGTAAGTTTGCTAAATTATTTATTAATTAATTTGCTTGCATTTAATAAATATCTCAGTAAATAAAATTGTAATGTAATATATATATATATATATATATATATAATACACAACAACAATAACTGACAACAATAATAAATGGTTTGGCGACATTTCCCCGTGCGACTTACAGACTCGTGTACTTATTCCTGGCGGTGGTGAGACTTTTGCTTTTTTTTCTCGTTTATTGTTTTGTAAATATTACTGTATTTTTTAATCTAGGTCTTATGTATTCGGATTTTTTGCTTTCGATTTTTTAAATCATGTTCATTGTATTTATTTTTTATTCCAGCATTTTTCCATTGTTAATTGTCTTGCGCTTTTTGAGGGGATAGCGATAAAATTTTTACGTTTTTCGTAAGTCGTTAGCAGAAAAAAGTAATTATTAATATCATAGGCGGGCTTCTCTTCCTAACGAGCAACTCGCCATGATATTTTTCAATTTATTAAATTTTTGTCTTCTTTTTTGACCTTTGTTTCTTGTGTGTTTTTGCATTTTTTGTCTTTTGTTTCTTCTTTGTTTTGATATATATATAACAGTTACATTATGGTAAACAACAAACAGTCGAGGAGCTAATATTAACAAAAACTAGTGAAAATAATATTAAAGCTATATTTCTTGATTTAGATATTGATTGTCAAAACTAATTAAAATTAAGCATATACGACAAAAATAACGAACATAAATTTCATGTTAATAGATTCATTTTTTTGGAATTCAAACATCTCAAATAAAATATATAACAACACAATACTAAATCAATTACTTAGGATCAGAAGCATTTGTAACATTTCAGAATCAACAAGAAAGAAAATAGAACATTTAAACAATATTCTTAATTCTAATAAAATTCTGAAGTCTCTCTATTTACCTTTATTCTTTAGCTTTAAAATGCAAGTAGATAGAATGCTTATGAGAGCGATGTTGGCGTAGCATTTAACTACAGAAGGTTCACCCAAGCCAACGGAGTCTCATATGAACACCGAAATATGCATTTTATAGTAACTATTTATATATTTTTTATATCTCTTAATTAAATAATATCAGCCATCATTGTATAACATTTTTTTCAGACGAAACATTTTTTCTTGTAATTATAGGTTCAGTAATAATAATTATTCGTAAATTAATTTAAATTGGGCACATTGCACTAGATAAATAAAACTAACTGTTAACCGCTACTGAAAGTATTAATTATTTCTCGCGATGCTAAATTTGACCTTCAAAAGTATTACGTCAGCACGTTTGAACGTGCTTGCATCAGGATCCCTAGTGTTTTTTGGGTGAGTTTTGAGTATCCTTTTTTCATTTTTGTTTTAAATGTGTGATTTCTTTTCTATTTTTGGTTTTTCTGACACTGTTTTGTTGCTTTCTGTATTCCTGCCTTTCGTTCTTAAGTAACATATAATATTGTAATTTTGGAGTTTAGTTTTTCATTATGTTATAATAACCAGAAAAAATGAAGTTGAAATATTTTAGACCTAAATAACTTTTTGTCATGCATATACATCAATTTATTTCAATTCACCGACAAAGTGATGCACGAAGTTTATGTTGAGGGTTAGGAACTAAAAATTGCATATAAAATAATTTCACATATTTTTGTGAAAATTGGAGGAAACGTGCCACCGGAAATTATGGACTGATTGTGATGATATAAGGTTTATTACTTTTAAGTAGATCAGTGATTAACAGCTAATGCTATAATAAAGAGATAGAGAAACATTTTGAAATTTTAAAAATTATTAAAAAATCTCGATTTTCTTCAATTTTCGCACTTTTTCGGGCGGATGCAGGAATGGGAACGAGAAATTTCCTTACTTTTATTCCTTGTTTAATCTCTCATATATTCGCGTCTTTTACTGTTGTATAATGACATGAAAAAATATTTTGATTGTTACACCCACCCTGATATATATATTAGGGTGTCCCAAGTTACAAGGGAATTTTTTTTTTGCAAAATCGAATACACATACCCTCTACTTTTTTTCTATTTCACCTCAGTAACATTAATAAAACGTTTTATTGCAATAAGATAACGGTAACCCGTGCCGACTTTAGATCAAACTTGAACGAGAAATTTTGTACGGGAATACTATGGTAAGATTGTAAAACGTCTGTTTCTTTGGTACATAAGACACCAATTTATTCAAAGCAGATATTCATTACTATATTACAGTAAAAGAAGCATTACTGTACATATTTTCGTTTCAATGTTTGCTTTTTTTCAGTCAGGGTAGATCTTCATGTGTTCTTGTCCGCAATGTAACAAAAATTGTTTTTGTTCCTCCTTAACCGTTATTAAACAATGAAAGTTCCGCATCATTTTCCCGCTATTTCAGATGTATCGTTCACTGCTCTAAACATTGAGACCGTCTTTTTAGCGTTGAGAAACGAAGCGTTATTCCCTCATGAAAAGGGACTCTCGTTTGAGAAACTATCATCGATTTTGAATCTAGAAAACAATGAATGACTTTTCACTGATTCGAAATCATCGATACTTTTCTCTGTAAAAAATTAAAATAGCAGGTAACAATTACGTGATATAAATAAATAACTAAATAAACAACTTCAAAATAAATGTATCAAACTCACCATACAATGAACCACAAAGTTCTTCCTTCGATGGAATGTATCTTTTCTCATGGGCCGAGAAATTTTCTCTATGTAAATTTGCCACTATTTTTAACTTTGTTTCTTCGTCCACATCATCATCAAAAAGTGCCGATACTGTGATTGCGTCAGTAGAAAACCATAAATGCTGGCTAAATTTCTGTAAAGCAGCTTTCGAGATACTTTCATTCACTTTTTCGTAAGCTTTCAAGAATCACAAATATTTGTAAGGTGCTTTAACTGCCAAAATTCATTGAAGCCATGGTTTAACGTGTCACGATAAACAAGCAGACGTCTAACAGTGCTCCCTTATCCCTGGTGTTTAATTTCAGCTGTGAACTAAGTAACGATAGTGTTAGGGATTAAATCGCTCGGGCCATCCATCTAGCTTGGGGCATGGCACCCGGAGGTCTGATTTTAAATTCTTTTCTGCATCTCCACCTGAAAAAACGATAGAAAGTTCCATCAACTCTCGATAATCATCTCTGACCATAGCATTTTAAGTTCAGCGCGGTAAAATTCAAGCAAATTTTCAAGTTCGGGTACGATTCGGAAGAATTCCACTGTTTCTCCATAGCAATGTATTTTAGTAGGATCGATGTTTTTCAATTATCTTTGGGCTTTTTAAAGAGTGGAATATCGAGGCTTGTTGTTACTTGTTTAATTTTCAATTCAAACACGGCCTTTAATACAAGTTCGTATACATGATGGCTGCAAGCTGAAAAAAGCATTTCCCTATCAAATGTTTGCTCGAAGAGCGCACAAGCACCATTAAAACGACCTGTATTCAAAGCCGTAGTATCACAACAGAGAATTTAGACTTTTTCTTAGAGTTTCCAATCTAAGATCGCCTTCCAAACAGCCTGCGTCTGTTTTTTGTAGAATTATCCAGTTTCGGCAGATCAATGAGTTGTTCTTTAAGTCCATATGAAATAAATATAGGAAAGCATTCTTCTTTCGATTTTCGAGCACTCCAACCTCGCAACAGTTTGCCATCCCAATATAAGGTCACTACATCAGGTACCTTGTTTTGGAAATCAATTTTTATGTTTTCTCGTGTTCCTTCAGTTTGTCTGTTCGGATTCTTTGAATTGAAGACTTACTGATCGGAAATTCGTCAATGTTACATCCAAGTGCACCAATAGCAGCTTCAAGAATAAACACAGAATCTCGAATTAACTCACACCTGTCTAATGCAGCAACTAACATTGGAGTAATAAAATCTTTCCTCATTACTAATTTACTTTCCCAGGTTCTGAGCTTTCGATTAGTGTTGGGAAATCTTCTGAATCCATATTTTCACTAGAATTCCAAGAGGATTCTTCTTGCAATGGTTATAATACCGAGGATGTCGAAGCGGAAACATATTTAATTCGCTGATTTTCTTCTTTGGCAGATGATTGGTGCTGACAGAATATCATATCTTCCTCTATTTTCATTAACTGAAGTGCATCAGCGTGTGCAATGTCGAACAAATAGTCTAAATTACTTTCAAATTCTTGTTGTCGCCGCTTGAATACGTCTTGTAATTTTTTGCATTTTTTTTGTAAGTCTCTCCAAACTTGATACACGTTAACAAGTTTCCTCACTCAACTTGGCAACGAATTGGTAGGTATGCATGCATTTTCCCAAAAGATAATACATTCGTGAAAAGCGAGATTTGCACTTTCATTAACAGTTAAATTCACTTCTCGAATATTGTAAAAAAAAACTGCGAGAACTTGTCCAATAGAGGGGAGTTTTGAATCCGTTATTTGATGTTTTATGTCCCCTATTAAAAATATCACTTTTTTAGAACTATGCAATTCAACTGCCATGTTCTGTTCACAGATTAAAAATTATACAAACTAACAAAATAACTTGGAATTATAAGCATGATGACACGTGGACGTGCGCTGTCCTGAGTAAACTGGTACTAACACGTTTCACGGGTTGAGCATTGCATTGTCGAACTTTCCAAAACTCTTTTTTTCTGTTTTGTTTTGTCTTTACCATTTGCATCTGCTATGTGCTCACGACAGACACGTGTCGTGCTGATACGTATCAGCGTTCGCTTGCTTAAGTACACAAATACTTATTGACATGTTTAGATGCAAGTCGGCACGGGTTGCCGTGTTTCAAATTACTTGAAACTTTATTTACAATTGTTTTGACATAAAAGGAAAAAATAAGATGTTATGTGAAAAAAACAAACAACTTTCATTTTTTGGGACACCCTAATATATATATATATATATATACAGTCCATACATATATATATATATATATATACAGGTGGTATACACAGGCAGGTGGTCCGCAATAATTATAAGCATTTTCATGAAAATAACGCATATAATCGGGGAAATATAAAAAACTATTTATTTATAAACATATTTTAAAAAATCCCATATTTGTCGTTTATTACGTGCAGAAGTTTCAATCAAATGATATGAAAGCAGAATTTTTAACCAAATGATATGAAATTCAGAGAATACATGACAAGATTTTAGCAAAGCGGTGTATGAAAATTTTGAAGAATATACATAGAATATTTGGTGAAATATTAGTATTTGTAGTAAATTATATTTGACTGCGCATGTTCGAAACATAGCATACTTTTTATTTCTCAAATTCGAAGGCAGATATAAAGGGTAATTTGTATAAAAATTCCAGCTGTATACCGTTATGATTCAGTTATGATGCCGCTATCATGAGGGTTTTCCCGCAAATTGATATTTAATTTAACTTGAATATTTATAATAAGTGATTCTTCATATTCAATGCATAATTTAAATTCCAGTAAATTAGGCATCATGAACAGTAATTTTTTTTACGTTATTTACATTGAAGAAATCTTAGAACTGTATTGTATAACACATAGTATTAATGGGAGAGCAAATAAAAGTTATTATACTGAACACAACAAATTCTAAATGGGCCGATCGTGGCTCAAAGGGAATTATGCTACTTTACCATGAAGAGGGAAAAGAAACATTCACTCACCCTAGCCACAAGATAAAATATTTTCTTTACATATGAAAAATTAAAAAAAACAATAACAGTGAAAAAACAGCGCCATCTGGTATGGGAGACACAAATCACTTCAATTTTAAGTATATTCTCCCCATGGCAGTAAAGGACATAAAAAATAATTATATCAAACACAAGTCAAATTAATAATTCATTGATAAATACTGCCGGTAACACTAATATTCAATGCAAACATTAACTAATAAAGAAGAAATACAAATAATCAAATAAAAACATAATAGCACACAAGAGAACTAAAATTATTGCTGCAAATATTAATTTTTTAATGCGTTTTTTCAATTCCTATCCTGTAATTCTAGTTAAAGAATTGCATTGTTACCAAAATACCCCCAAAATTAGTGAAATAATTATCAATAATACCATAAAATCAAATAATCATCTCCATAATGAGCAATGTTGAGAAAAAACGTAAATATATGTGAATATCAGATTGCATAAAATAAAAAATATCGGACATTCCATTGAAATTATACGTTGAAACAGAAATATATAAAGGAAAATTATACGTTATAAATTCAATTAAATTCATATATAGCTTATAAGAAATCACTTAATATGTAGTTTTATTTTCGACTGTTCATGCATCAATTTGTGAAACACAGAGTATATATATGGGTCATTTTATGACTCCTAGCTCAGTTTTTAATTTTACAACTCTCCTCTGATTGTAACAGCCTGGAAAAATTTCTACAACACGTCCCAACCTTCATTTCAGAGGTGGTAAATTCTCATCTCTTATTAAAGCAAGGTCTTTCACACGGATGTTAATGTGAGGGCTTTACCAATTTGATCTTCTTTGGACCTGAGTAATATATTCAGAAGACCGACTGTAACAAAATTGTCTTGTGGGTGTATGTAAATGCAATCCAATAAGCAGGATTTAAAAAAATAAAGCTCTTTATTTTACAAATATTCTATGAAAAGAAATGTAGTACAAGTATTAAAACAACCGCTGTGAAAATTCACAGCAGAGATTACCAATAAATCTCAACACAGCGCTCAAAGTTTTCTTATCTGTTCAACAGCTTGTTTGCTGATCAAAATCCAACTGACTCTTCTTGGCTTGAGAGCTTGCCTTTATACTTTTCAACAGGAAGTGACTTCATTACGTTGGAAGTGACATAATCTCTAGAAAGTTCATGAAACCAGTAGAAATATGTTGAAAGTTCGAGATCCTGCTAGAAAATTTCCTTTGTTGCCAAAGTCTTAACTTTGCCAAAAGTCGCCAAACTTTGTCGCCAAATTCTTCGCCAAGTGTGTCGCGAACATTTGCATCTCAGGGAAACGAATTTATAGCTTTGTAACATTGCTCCCCTCTTCAAAGACTGCACGTCCCGGCAGTCTCATTACTTAGATCTATGATCAGTGGCCCTGTATGGAGCTAGCCGATTTATATGGATGCATTTTGGGCTTGGCATTGTGCGACCTCTCTTCTCTGTAGACAACATTGTTCAGTTTCTTGACAACGGAATATGGTCCTTCCCAGTTATGTTGTAAGTTGGGACTCAGGCCTCTCTGTCGCTTCGGGTTATACTTCCAGATTAGATCTTCCTCCTCGAAATGGTGGTCTGTTGCTCTGGAGTCGTAGTGAGTCTTCATTCGTTCCCTGGACAGTTTAACTTGCCCGGCAGATGCCTGTACTCTTTCCAAACGTGCCTCTGAATTAGTCGGCGAGGAAGGCATATCTCTAGGTCTTCGAAAGAGAATGCCAGAAGGGAATCTTGCAGTTTGATCAGGAAACATCTCTGCTGGAGTCCGTCAGGTTACTGACTTTACTAGTTTTGTTTACAGTCCTTTTCGGGCTCCGCAAGCTTGGCATTCCCTGCACCATTTCTCAACCTCGGCGCGAAGTCGGTCCCAGTAAAATCGCTCCCGAGATTTACGCACAGTTTTCATGACTCCAAAATGACTTCCACTTGTGTTATCATGAATCTCTAGTACAACTTCTTTTATACTGCTCTTCGGGAGAATTAGATGTCTTCGATAAAAGCCTCCGTCATTACTCTCCCACTTGCGATATAGAACACCATCTTTAAGATATAAGGAGTTCCAAAGACCCCAATATCGTTTGGTTGCGGGACTCTCACGAGTGATTAATGCCAAGATGGTCGATATTCCGAATTTAGTTTCATCTTCAGAATTGGTCTAATATCTGGATCACCCAGCTGTGCTTTTTGGATATCATTTAAAGACCATCTATCTTCAGTTGTCCTGGCAAAGGCTTCTACAGAAATATCTGTTTCCACTCTGAACTTCTTTTCAGCATTCGGACATTGTTCCAGCCTTCAATACAGAGTCTTCGAGAGAGGACATCCGTTCTATCAGAGCGATGTTGTGTACTGACTGAAAACAAAGGAATTTTCTCCGATCATGTCCATATCTCGTTCTTCTCCAGGTTTACTGTAAGTTTAAATTTTTGAAGAAATTCCAGGCCGAGAATACAGGAATCGGTGATATCTGCTACGTAGACTCTATGTTGGAATTTTCTGGATCCACATTCGAGTGACGCATCAAGTTTCCCTTGTATCTTTGCTTTTTCACCTGTGGCAGTCTTAAGGGTCAAGTTTGGAACCGTGTAAATAATTCGTTCCTTGAAATTACGGGCCAGGTCTGCTGTAAAAAGAGTTATATTTGTGCCTGTGTCCACCAAAAATAAACACGGGATATCACAAATCGATCCTTCCAGATAGAGTCCATTTTCCCCTCCGCTAAGTGCAGAAACTTTCAGTCCTCCTTCAACGGATTTATTTAGAGTAGGTATCGTACGTTCCTCAAGACGACAGAATGTCAGTTTTCCTGAGTAAACGTCATTCACTTGGCATGCCCTCTGTAGATTCTCTTTCTTAAAACATTTCCTACAGTTTCGGAACGCTCCTCGGATTTCGCCGAGGAGCGTTCTGTTCAGCCGCAAGACTGTTCACTAATTTTTCAAACTCTTTCAATAGAGATTCAAATTTATCATCTCTTTCTCTCCAAGCGTTATCCTTTGTCTCTATTGACCTTGCGTGTATAGAGATCTTCGAAGCAGTTTTCGCAGATTCAAATTTCATGCTATATGCCAAGGCAGATTTTAAATCCGTAAAGTCCATTAAGCTTGTTGAAAGTTGCGTGTTTTCGTCTCGGATGGCGTCGACGAAGTACTGGGCTGCTAAACTTTCCCGAACATCCAGAGGGCACTCGGAGTAGGCCAGGCACATGAGTCGTTCCACATCGGCACCTAATACTTGAAGGCTTTCTCCTGGCCTCTGTCTTCTTGTTTTCATTTCAGTTCTATAAAATTGAGTCATGTGGCTGTCTCAAAATCTAGATTCCAAAGCCTTCTCGATGGTCGTTATCTCTGTCAACTAACTAGATCGAATTCCTTGAAGGACCTCCGCCGCTGATCCTCGGAGGGATGCCACAAGTTCACTAGCTTTCACAAAATCCGCCCATCCATTGGTAGAGCTCACAACATCAAATTGAGTCTTAAAGACTGTTCATGATGTTTGTCCATCACATGTCAATGATTTTATTGTCGGTTTGGGATGCATGACAGACTATCCGAGAAACTGAATGGTCTATCCTCAAGTTCACTGAGCCTCCTCTCAATGCCGCCGATCTTCCCTTGAACTTTCTCCTCTACTCTCTCGATCTTCCATTGAACTTCGCTCTCAACCTCTTCGATTTTTAATTTCACGCATTGGACTTCCTCTCCTATTTTTACAATGCATCCGTCAACATGTATCTTAATTTCTTCGACTTGACTCTCGGTGTGCGCTTGGATCTGGCTTTTCACTTCCTCTTGTCCAGATCGCAACTCTTTTTTCAGTCTCTCTCGTCCGGATCACATTTATTCCTGTCCGGATAGCATGTCTTCCTGTCCAACTTCCATTTTCTGTTCCAATACGAATTGTGCAATCCTCATCTGTTCCTGTCCAGCCTTTATCTCTGCCATCATGGCAAACAGCTTTTCAAATTGTTTATCCATAGATCTGGTCAAAATTCCGGTATCCGGCATTCACAGGAAAATCAAAATAGGCCACTTCTGACACAAAATGTAACAAAATTGTCTTGTGGGTGTACGTGAATGCAATCCAATAAGCAGGATTTTTAAAAAATAAAGCTCTTTATTTTACAAATATTCTAGGAAAAGAAACGTAGCAAAAGTATTAAAACAGCACAGCGCTCAAAAGTTTCTTATCAGCTCAACAGCTTGCTTGCTGATCAAAATCCAACTGACTCTTCTTGGCTGAGAGCTTGCTTTTATACTTTTCAAAAGGAAGTGACTTCATTACGTAGGAAGAGACGTAATCTCTAGAAAGTCATGAAACCAGTAGAAATAGGATGAAAGTTCGAGATCCTTCTAGAAAATTCTTTATCGCCAAACTCTCCCACTTTCCCGCCTTGTCGCCAAATTTGTTGCCAAGGACAACAAGTTTGTCACGAAGATTAGCATTTCAGGGAAACGACTTTATAGCTTTGTAACAATGTGTAGCTATAAGAAATGACTTAACATGAAGTTTTATTTTAGACAGTTCATGAAACAATTGGTGAAACACAGAGTGTATATATATGGGTCATTTCATGACTCCTAGTTCAGTTTTTAATTTTACAACCCTCACCTGATTGTCTCAGCCTGGAAAAATTTCTACAACAAGTCCCAACCTTCATTTCAGAGGTGCTAAATTCTCATCTCTTATTAAAACAAGGTCTTTCACACGGATGTTAATGTGAGGACTTTACTATTTTGATCTTCTTTGGACCTGAGTAATGTATTCAAAAGACTTACTGTTACAGAACGACTGCGAGATTTTTTACACAAGTTTCCAATAGTGAGCTAGGAGAATTTTAAAATCTGTCACATTACTTTAGATATTGCATCAAGCGTCGATCCAATTAAGAAGTACGATCCAATTATTATGCGGCTGCCTCCCACAACCTACCAAATTTAGAAGCCGAAGGAGGACTGAAATTCCATCTGATTTAATTCTTGCACAAGGAGCTGGTAACATTTTCTGTTGAATAAACTCTCATTAGTTCTTTAACTTGCGCGAATAAAATTAGTTCCACAGTCACTGAACAATTCGTTCAGACTTTCTTGAAGTGAGGTTTTAGACTTTTTACTATTCAACGTTTAATTTCGTAATAGATATTGGTTTCGTACATAGTAAATCGGATAATTTGTCAAGGATTGATTCTAGAATAATGACAATGCCTTTGAAGAAAAATTCAGATTTTTTGATTGTTGAGATACTAGGAATAAAAGCAAAATGGAACTCCCTCAAATACATTCAGTAACTGGAACGAAGCTATATACTATTTACAATAGACTTCGCTTTAGTGAAAACGGTTATGTTTTCAAAAGCATCAATTAGCGATTAATTGAAGAGGGGTCCTCGGATATTCCTAGAAGACGCTGCGATTTCTGTCGCACAAGAAAGAATAAAGAGATCTTTGAAATAATCTGTGAAATTTCGTATGCCTACAGAAAAAAACCCAGGAATACACTTATTCCATAAGTTTTGCTCAAAATAAATTCTGGTACGGCAGCTTTTTTTATTTTACTAGGCTATTAAGTATGTAAATTAATTCCTTTGTACAAGTATTAATTTTAAGATACTAGTTAATAGTAATTAATGTAAAATCCGGTAAAATAAATAATATAAATAAACCTATATAAATTTATAATAATATTCAAACAAGTTGAAACGCGAATGACCTTGGAATTTTATGGCTGCCATGTACAAACCGACAAACCCTAGATGCGCGGTGGGATAAATTTATCTCACTTTTTTCAACTGTAATAATTGATAAGTAAATTGACTATTTGAAGACTGGTTTTTTAAGAATATATTCATTGAATCTAAATGATTTATTTTGCAACAAAAGTTAATTCTGCGAATTATTCCCTAACACTAAAAATGAAAACAAGTTTAATCATCAAAATGTTATAAATTAAAACTTATTTTTAGGATATTGTAATTAATTTTCAATAGTACTCCAATTTTTAAAAATTATAGGCAACATTCGAATATCAATTTGAAATAATATATGCAGTAAAATAATATGAGCAAGTTTTTTTGATAAAAATCTTTAAAACAGTTTTGGCAGCCTTTGTGTCACCGCCCCTCAAAGGATGTAAATATAAATTCTATGTAATCAAATAGAGGAAGAAAGGCTAATTAAATTTAACTTTTTGTTTTAAAATATATATATATTTTTTTGCTGCTAACCTTAACTTACACTTCCTTTCAACTGAAAATAGATGTTGAATTAAAAATTGTTCTTCAAAGTGCTTCCTGATATTAGTACGGGGAAACACAAGTTTCTTAGAATATAAATCCTTTTAATGAAAGAAAGGAATATTTATGGGAAATAATATATGTTAAAAATAATTATTAAATTTAACGATTTATTTTATAAATAACTATTAGTTTTATGTTTCTAATCTCAACTTATACTCATATTCAAAACAAATTAGATTCAGAATTCAAGGCTGTTCTTACTGTGCTTCGTGATATAAAATTTTAATAGATATATTATAGATTAATTACTAACATTAAAATTATCTCCGCAGACATGACGAACGCTGCTCGCTGACAGTTTCGGATCCCTCTTTACAGATTTACACCACTTTTTGTGAAGAACATCATTTATTGGCACAACAATAAATAATGTATCGGGTGCTGTTATAGTAGTATTAAAACATTTAGGAGCAATACAATACTTGTATCTTTCCGACATCATTTTATCTGATGTGATAGTCGGAAAACTTGGAATCTCGCTTCCCATCAATGTTAGATTTATGGTTGAGAAGAGAGTTAGCGTCAGCGGCTAGGCCAAAACCTTGACCTTGGCAAGGAACTTGGTGATCATTTTGGCAACTTGACAACAAATGTGGTTGCTAAACGACGATATTCAAAAATGCAGGCGATATCTCTTATAGGAGTCGATATCTGGATTTCTTCAAAGATTTCCATGTTACGTCACGCCCTATCAGGAAGTCTATAAATATGCTGCAGTACAAATAGACGAGGAGCGTTCCTGAATAGTCCTTAATAAAGCATCATTCTAAATTATCCTGCTTGTTGGACTGTTATCACGGCGATTATTGTAACACTGGTATCATAAGTGGGATTTTCAATTTTCCTGTGAAAGCCAGAGAACAGACATTTCACCAGAGCTATGGATGAAAAATTCGAGAAGGTGTTCGCCATGATGGAAGATACGAAATCTGGACAGGAAGAGATGAAAGCTGGATAGTAAGAGATGAAAGCCGGAATGGAAAAGAAATGGAAGCTGGAGAGGAAGAGATGCAATCCAGAAAAGAGAGAATGAAAAAGGACAAGAGATAATGGAAAAAAATCCAAGAGGAGATGAGGAATCAAATTCTAGGTGTGCAAGGAGTGATTAAAGACGTAAAAAGCGATGCTCAGAGGAAGATAGAAGAAGTAGAAAAAGAAGTTCAAATGAAGATCGCGGAAGTTCAAGAGAAAATCGAGGAAGTTCAAGAGAAAATAGAGGAAGTTCTAGAGAAGATCGAGAAAGAAAAGAGGGTTTAAAGAAATGTAAGCGACCCCTAGAAGAGGCTTAGTGATCTTGAGATTAGACCAAAACATTTCCCGGAATGTCCAGAACTCATGCATTTCAGACCAACTGTTCAACTTTTGACATTCGACGAGCAAACGTCATGGGATGTTTTGAAGGCCCAGTTCGATGTTGTGAGTTCTGAAAATGGATGGAAGAATCAAATCGTGTGAAAGCCTGTCAACTCATAATCTCTCTCCGTGGAACTTCTTCAGAAATTCTGCAAAGAGTTCCAGCTGGAAAGTTGACACACCTAACGAGTATTGAAAACAATCTGTAATCCCGTTTTGGAGACAGTAATCTCATGCAGTTTAAAAGAACTGAACTGTAAAGAAGACAAGAGAAGCCAGGAGAAAGCCTTCAGGTGTTAACCGCAGATATGTAGTGACTCATGAGCCTTGCCCTCGTCGAGTGCCCTCTGTATGTTCGGGAGAGATTAGCGGCCCAGTTATTCGTCGATGCCATCAGAGACGAAGACCCGCAACTTTCAATGAGGTTGATGGACTTGAAGGATATGAAATTGGCTCTGGCAAATTGCCTGAAATACGAGGCTGCGAAAATTGCTTCAAAGATTTCCTCGCACGCAAGGTCAATCAAGATAGAGGATAACACCGGCAAGGAAAACGATAATAATGAATCTCTATTAAGAGCGTTCGAAAAATTAGTGGACAGACTTGCTGCCTAGAAGAAAAACTCGCCTCGACGAAATTCGAACGTGACTAGTTGGAAGTGCAATAAAAAGGGGCATGTACAGAGAGAGTGCCAAGCAAATTACGGCCATACAGGAAAACCAAGATACAGCCATCATGCGGGTTTAAGGCTGCCTTTAAGGAAGATAGCCGCTGAAAAAGTACTTAATGCTCCCACACTTAGTTGAGGGTAAAATGGACTCTACTTGGATGGATCTATCCGTGGTACCCCGTGTTTGATACTGGTTTGATGCATATGCAACTCTACTGAGAGAAGACTTGGCACAGAAGTTAAAGAATCATATTATTTACACTGCCCTAACGTTTGTTTATCGACTGCCACTTGTGAAAAAGCAGGAATACACGGGAAATTGGATCCATCAATCGAATTTTGATCCGGAAAATTCCAACAAAGTGTTTATGTAGCCGATATCACCGAGACATGCATTCTCGGCCTGGATATTCTTCAGAAATTTAACCTTACCGTAGACCACGAAAAGAACGAGCTGCCGACAGAAGTAGAGGAAATTCCTTTGTTTTCAGACAGTGAACAGCATCGCAAAGGAACCTATCACGAAAATGCAGATTCTTTCCCTCGAATATTCTCTATAGAGAACTGCTAACATTACTCGAATACCAACAAGCAGTTGAGACTGGAAATGAATATTTTTGTGAAAGCTCTAACAACGGCCACTACGGAGTCCTGGTTTTCAAAAAGGTCCAGATATTAACCAAATCTGGAGAAGAAACTAAATTCGGCGGATCGACCATCTTGGTAGGAAATCGATCAAGAAAATCTGCAACAGAGCGATACTGGGCTTTTAGGGATTTATGACATCTTAAGGATGGTGTTTTATATCGTAAGTGGGAGAGTGATGATGGAAACTGTTGTCGATGGCAATTAATTTTACCGAAGAGCACAATTCGGGAAGTTCTGTGGAGACTCATGACAGAGCAAAAGAAGGGCATTTAGAAGTCATGGAGAATTTGAATAGAGCCCGGAAACGATTTTATTGGGACCGACTCCACGCCGATGTGGAGAAATGGTGCAGTGAATGCCAAGCTTTCAGAGCCCGAAAAGGACGCAAAATAGAACAGACAAAGTCAGTGACTGGTACGAATCCAGAAGAGATGCTTTCTAATGGAACGCCGAGATTGCCCTGTGATATTCTCTTCTGGCGACCAAGTGATGCGCCTTCCTCGCCGAATAAGAACATAGAGGCACGTTTGTAAAGCGTATAGTCGTCTTCCAGAGAGATAACGAAACTGTTCAGGGAACGAATGAAGACCTGTTACGATTCCATGAAAGCATACCGCTATTTTGAGAAAAATGATATAGACTGGATGCATATCCGGGAGCGGCGGAGATGTCCTAGTTGGGGGATAAAGCAGAACTGTAAAGGACCTAATACTATTGTAAAGAAATCTAACAACTTTGTCTACAGAGTTCAGAGGTCGCCCAACGTCAAGCCAAAGGTCATTCACATAAATCGGCCATTCCATACCGGGCAACTGATCATAGTTGTATGTGATGAAACTGTCTGGTCGTTAGTCTTTGAAGAAGTGAGCCGTGTTAAGAACATGAAATGTCGCTTCCCAGAAATGTTAGTCTTATGGTAGAGAAGAGAGTTTTATAGAGATACTTAGTGAATGCCGTCAGCTGTTAGGCCCAAACCCTAACTTTGGTGACCATTATGGCCACATTTCGACATATTTGGCGACTTTTACGACAAAACGACGATACTCAAACATGGTAGAATTTTCGCGATATCTCTCATAGGAGCCGAGATCGGGATTTCTCCAAAGATTTCCATGTGATGTCACGCCCTCTCAGGAAGTTTATAAATATGCGGCGGTAAAAATTGACGGGGAACGTGTTCATCGACTGGGAACGTCTTTGGAATGCAAACGCCTTTGAAGAATATCTTTGTGGTCTTGTTCGCATTGCGAGTTGGTCAGCTCCAAAATGCTGAGAGCTATTGTTCGTGCTATTACTGTTATTATTATTCATTTGCTGTTTCCTTGTGTTGCTAAATTGTGTAAGTGCTGTGTGTTTCTGCAGTTGAAAGTGTTTCGTCTTACCTGAATATCTATTAATAAAGCTGCATTCTCCATTATCCTGCTTGTTGGACTATTTCCAACCTAGAGCTGATTTTTGTAACAATATAGAAAAAAAAGCAAAGTCTATAGCGAGCGAACGGGAAGTAAGAGTGTTAACTTTTACACTGCTGTCTAAGCTCTCCCCTGATTCTACACATGTGACGTCAAACATTTTTCGCTTCAAAATGGATCGTTTTCCCAGCGAAATCTGAGAGTCGAACTTCGATTGCAAATAAAAAAAACAGCCTATAATATTTTTAAAAATTATTGTACATTTTACGGCATTTTAAATTGATTAAAAAAATTTTTTAAGGTATGTGACTACCTTCGGAGCACTTTTTTTTAAATATTTGAATTTTCAATTAAAGAAATATGTTTTTAATTAAAATGGAACATAAAACTATGAATTTAAATGTAATTTCTATGAAATTATTTTTGACTTTGGAAATATTGACAATTTTTAGTAAAATTTTAGTAAAAAATTACAGTTACGGCAAACCTTCTACTAAAAATTCCTATAAATATATTTCAATAATATTTATACAGTACATTAATAACATCTTTATCTGTATTATGAACTAAAAGATTTGCAAAATTTCTAAAAGTTTTTGATATATTCCAAATTTTGTGCCAAAACTCATTAAAAAAAACTAACGTTTCGTTTTAAAAAAAGGCAATAAAATAAATAAATATGTAGATAGGGGTTAGATTCTAGTTCATAACACAGATAGAACTGATTAAAACATTTTCTCAAAATTTCAATTAAATATCTTAAAAAGAATTTTTGTTGTGATGTTTAGCGTAAAGTCAAATACTGAAAAACACAGTTTCTCAGAAAACACATTTAAAGATTTTAATACAGCACAAAACATTTTCTACCCACTTTGCATTCTTAAAATTCACCATATTTATATGTCAAACCCTCTTTTTTAGTGTCAGTGGAACAATTGGTATTTTTAAGTAATTGAAAATAGGTAACAGTCCTAAATATCCTGAATTAAACAATAAAACTGCAATATATGAACCTAAAAACAAAGTTTTCTGCTGAACAAATGTTTCTTTCGGTAAAATAGTCCACAAGACGTTGTTGAAACTTTCATTATTGTTCTGTGTCATACCATGCAGGCATTTTTTTAGCAAGTTTTTGTCACACAGTTCTAGATAAGTTGCTTTTATCACTTTCATGACAGAATTAGGGAGACCTGGTGATTTTTCCAAATATTGTCTTTTGTCGGATAAAGCTCGCTTATATCGACACCAACTGTCTTTCCCATCTGGACACTTCCCATGCATGAGGTTTCGATTGCTAGAACAGCAGTGAAAGAAAGCAGCTATTACTGCAGACTGCATCTTTTCGATACTTTCAGCATTGCTGCTGATAGCAATGCCGTAATAATTTTGAAGTTTGTCGATAAATTTATCGGTTAATTTACCTTTTCCACCGAGTCCTTTGGTTTGTTTTTTTTTTAATTTCCTAAGCCGTGAGCCTACTCTTTTTTGTACATGTCCTATACATTCGAGCTTTGTAACTGTGTCCTCCCCATAGATATCCTTCACTTTCAAAAAGGCCTTGGAATCACCATCTCCGTAGTATTCAGTGTATTGTAATTCTCGTTTCATTACGGATCGTTCAAAAATTCTGAAAACTCCAACAGATTCCATATTTCCAGATGAACCTTTGTAGTTGGAACATTCATGGTCGCATTTGATGTTCATTTCACACATTTTACAATATTGCGTCATAACTTCCAAATCCAATATTTTCCCAGTGTCGATGGAAATAACTGAGACGCAGCCATTTAGTGACATATGGCCTCTCCGTTGCCACGTGCCATCAACAGAAACACCACAAGTTGTGTTTTTTTTTTTAAATTTTGCACTTCTTTTGATGCAGCTTTCATATTTTCTTCACAACTATACTTCACTGCTTCCAACAGTTTGAGTTCATGAATTCTGAATGTTTTCTTGCGAACATATGGCAAATTTAAAGTACATAACAATTTCATCCCAGCATAAAATCCTCTGCCCATTAATCTCAAGCCAAATACCAACAAAGTATTTAAAGAACACTTTTTATTCTCTTTGGGAGTTGATGTAAATCCAGCCATAAATCCACATTTGCAAACTATAGCAAAGTTTGAGCAAAGTCCTTCTTTAGAATCTTCAGTCAGTTTCAATCCAGTTGCAAAACATTTTGGACAAGAAAGAATCAAAAATACTCCAAGTAAAGTTTGGATATCAATTATTCTGTTTCCTTTTAACTCCTGAAAGTCATATTCTAGCCCATCAGAACTTTCCAAAGTGTTCAATTTTGTTGCACTTGCAGTAGACACATTATTCTTGGGGACAGAATTTCTGTGCCTGTTTCCATGAAAGCTACGCTTTTTAAACTTCTTAGACCTAGCTTTTGAAGTGATTAATAAATAAATTAAACTTAAAATTAGATAAATAACAAACTGCAAACGATAATAGTATTGCCGTTCAGTAACACAAACTTGAATACAAAAACAGCTGCCAGATGCAAATAAAATTAATAAAAAATAAATAAAGGAAACGTAGAACTATATATTAAAAAAGATTTGGGCATTTATATTGCTTAAAAGTCACAAAATAGTCGTTCAAACTAATTGTTTACATTTTCACGTGTCTTTAAACGACCACTTCCGGTATCAAGAAACCCATTTCCGGTTTATTAATTATACTATAACTTCTCTTCTAATTATCGTAAAAACAAAACTGAAGCAGTTTTGGAATCCTAAATGTATGGGCTATAAAATGAACACATAAAAAATTCTAAAATTTTCACCAAAACGAGGATTTTGGGGTAGTCACATACCTTAAAAGTTGAATTTCCCCATTCTAAATGGTCCGACCGGGGCTCAAAGGAAGTTATTCTACATTATCATAAAGAGAGAAATAAAATACACTGCCTCAACCTGATAATGCAAAGAGAAACCGTTTATGTATAATTATGTAACTTTCTATACACTATATAATTAAAGCCATCCAGACACCTTTATTCTTTGCTAATCCTGCAGATGCATCAATAACTAATAAATAATATGAAGCGATGTCAACTTTTGCTGCAATGATTTTTTGGCAGTTAAACAGTGTAGTTAAACAGTCTTGCCGAAGAATTACAAAAAGATGTGGACAGCCTTCCTCATAGAGTAACAGCCGTCATTGCAGAAAAAATGTGGCGCAACTTCATATTAGTAACCTACATATATGCAGGATAAGTAAAGCATAGTGTCCTGATACTTTTAATTATAGAAAGTATACCAAGTCACATAATTCTACAATACTAATATTTTTGCAAGTAACGTAAATAACGAAAAAAACTTTTTATCGATGACGCCAAATTTACTGCAATTTAAATTATGTAATTCATTTATAATCAGGCGTAGGTATTAGGGGGGAGCGAACAAGAAAAGAAAGTCGTAAATTTCGAACGCCTGTATGTGAAACATATGCAATTTGCAAAGCCTATTTATAATACGGAATCTCAACTAAATCAAATTGAATCATTGTCTGTCCAAATGACTTTAAAATTCAGCTATTTCGCCTAATTTGTCACAAAACTGATAAAAGCACATACATAACTTATAATATCTCTGATTTCAAACCAAGCGTGGTTGAAGTTAGACTGTCAGAGAAATAAAAAGTTTTTACTGATCAGAAGATAATTCGACAAGTGGTAATTGAAAATATTCTAAATTATTGCACTCGCAAGATAGTGTACGAATTTTTCACGATGTTTACGCTATTCTAAATGCCGCACAATATCGTGAAGACATCATGGCAATATTGCAGTGCATCTTGGGCTAATATGACTGTCATTAAAGCAAGCAAAAGGTTTTTCAAAAAATTGCAACTCAAAGACAAGGCTGCAGAAAGAATTCAAAACCTTCAGTTGCAAGACAGTGAAGAAAAACATCTAACAGGATTTCTGTTTCTGTTATGGAGCATATTTCAAATTATTTATCTGATGAATCTGAAGATATTGAGGATAAACGATGTGAAACGAAGAATACAATTTCAAATTAAGATTCTTCTCAAACTTTGCAAATGATAACTACATTCCCAATTGTAGCACAAGCTTGCGAGAGAACTAGTGTTTCCGATAGATCAGCAGTAATTCTTATAAATGCAGTTTTAAATGGGAATAATTAACAAAAACGATTCTTTTAAAGCAGTCGATCGTAGCAAAATCAGAAGAAAAGCCAGAGTGACTTAAAAAGAGAAACTGAGGGAAAACACTCTTTATCGTAATACGACATACACTTTGATAGCCGAAAATACAAGACTTTGATTATGGTTAAGGAAGGAGAAAGTATAACTGGAAAGAACATAACAGAACACCAAGCTGTTCTAATTTCAGAATTAAGATCTATATATTTGATTATATCACTCCTGTATCTAGCACTTCTAATAACATGAAAACAAGCATATTAATCTTTTATGAAGATGTTGATCCTTCCAATTTGCAAGCTGTTGGATGTGAAGGTAAAGGGATTAATACAGTTTTTAAAATGGTATCATAAGAGAACTAGAGCTTCCTATGGGGCATCTTCTGCAATGTTATATTCGTTACAAGCAAATGAATTGACATTATGTTATTTATCGCATCATTTGGACGGAAGAACTACTGAGCCAAAAGTATGCTGTGGAGAAATTAGGGAAAAAATTTAGAATCTTATGAAAAGCGCCTGTATTAAACTTTGAAAAGATAGAAATAACTTTACCTGATATTGCCCTTGATGAACTTAATGCAAGTTACATCTATCTCTGGGAAATGCTTACTGGAATATTAAAAGGAAATATTTCATCAAACTTGTCACTGAAGGATTCGGGGAAAATAAGACCTTTAGTGTGATTTAAATATAGCAAAGAGAATTTTGAGGTTATATATTTCAGCAAAAGAGACTGATCAGAGAGTTTGAAAGTTTTAACAGAGATATGTTATTAGAGTACACCCATGCGCATGATTTAGTATTAATTCTAAGTCATCTTGTCGGTATCAGAGTATAACCAATTTCACAGCATAATTAAAATAATTAATTCTGCCTGAAGAGTTAATGATCATAATAGATTAAAGCTTGCAAAGAAACTGCATAATTTGGTCATTCAGAGAAAAGTTTGGTAGCAATGCTGGCGTACAGAAGAAAGCACGTCGGTAGTAAGAACCCACACTTGGGGGAGTATAATGGAAGTGGGCGTGTCACCTGTCAATCAAAATCCGTCCTCCTACAGGAGGGGTCAATCCCCCCCTTTTCCGTACTCCAACAGACGGGTCCAATCACCCATTTTTTCCCCGTCCTCCTACAAGAGGGGTCCAATTCCCCCTTCGTCCCCCTGGTGGAGAAGATTGACGTCATCTTTGTCCAACTTGGAGATTTTGATCATTTTTCGAGTTATCTGGAATGTCAATTAATTAGTAATCTTAATTAAGCATGGCATAGTTAGTTATTTCAATTAATTTGATTAATCTAGCTAATGAACTAAATTTTAATTAAACTTTGCAAATTGTGACAAAAACTTCAAATCTCGCCGAGCCAGACTCGAACCGTTTACCATCGTGTTGGTAGCTGCTTACCTTGACCATTATACTGGCTGGAACCTTACGCAACGAATAATAATAATAATAATCTTTTTGAGTTCTACTATGGTATGCCTCCCTTTCGAGTTGAGGTTAATTGTTTCCTTCCTTCTTAAATATTTCGTCATCTTGGAGTGGGTATGTGGAGTTTCAACAGGTTTCCACGGTATGGTAGAACGTGTTAATGCAGGCAGGGGCATGACGTCATGGAGATTTGAGCATTAACCCTTCTACTTGCTTGTCGGGGATTGGTCGGCGATATGACGTCAAACCTTCCAGAGTTTTCTGATTGGTCGATGTGCCCGCTGAAAGAGCTGAAGTGAATTCAACGTTGCCGTTACCTTGTTGTTACATTTCTTTGCCATTTCCAATATTTTTCTCTGCATAAGTTTGAAGCGAAATTTTTTATCTGCGATTGAGACTACCTGATTTTTTGTAATTGTGGTGTTTATTGAAATATTTCGTATCGTAAGATGGCTAACTGTACTGATGGAAACTTGAAACTTAAAGGTACTATTTCAGATGCTTCGACAAAGAAAGTGCGTTTCAGCGATAATGTAGAGGTGCAGAGAATACAGTCTTTATCTCCAAACCTAAAAATGGATTCTTTGCCCTCTGACTTACTGCATCTTGGTGGTGATGTATTCACTTATTTAAACACTTTTAGAAAGCAGACCCATGTACATATCCAACATTTCTCCGAGGATTCTTCTGGTGTTCAACACCCAACTAAAAACGGAGTCTCTCTGAAGTTGTCCGTATGGAGTGATCTTCTACGCAAGTTGTGTCATTTCCGACTTACGGATAGTGATGCTGTGCTGGCTATTAAAAAAGGCGTCTCTGTCTTTAATCAAACTGTTGATGACAATGTGTGTGTCGTCATGCAAAGACTTTATCAGAAGAAAGATTTATCGTATAAACTACTACCTGAAAAATTTGTTCTCCGGGACGTTGAATTCCACAAGTTTTGTGGCTCACATGAACGCGTACTGGAAATAATAAAGAATAAACTTTTGTCATATACTTTGAAAGAGTAGTTGTAAGCGAAATGGACAAATATCCTCATAATGAACGTTGGGACTGGTATGACTGTGACACTCCTCAAGCAATGAATGAGTTAAGAGATACTCTCTGTAAGTATTTCACTGAATTTTTGTATAAAAAAATTTGTTCTCTTGTTAAATTGGAATGCAATTTTTGTAATTGTGGATTCCATGTAACTCATAATTGTATGAATAGTAGCAAGAAAGATTGTTTTGATATGTATTTTGAGCTTGCTTTATATGATATGAATTGGCAGGCTTTAGCCATTGAATTTGTAAATATAAATATAAATCGTCCTTATTTAAAGCGAATAGGAGATGATTTCTTCGATTTTGTAGACAGTAAAATGATTTTTGAAAAAGTTGAAGAAATGTATGTAAACGAACTTTCAACCGAAAATGTATTTACTCCTTTGTAAATTTTTTGTTTATGTTTTAATAAAATACTTTTTTCTCTAAATTTGTCACCATTTGTCTAAACATTTTTCTTCTTATTATATTACCTATATAAGTTATATTAGTTTCTAAATGAGCTCATTTGGTGTATAGATAAGGAAGAGTGAACAGATTATGAAAGTTTAAATCATTTGAGTTAAAAAAATCAATGGCAGAAAAATCTCTTGAAGAGTTTTATAAAAATCTTGAAGAGCCAGCTAGTTTTTCAGGTATTACTGCTTTGCGTAGAGCCATAGGAAACAGTATAAAGACGAAAGATATTAAAAAATGGTTAGCGACTAAAGAGTCCTACACGTTTCATAAGAATGCAAGGCGAAATTTTAAACGAAATCGTGTCATAGTAGGAGGAATTGATGAACAATTTCAGTCTGATTTGTTAGATATGCGGTTTTTAAGTAAATTTAATAGTGGATATAAGTATTTATTGACATGTATAGACGTGTTTTCGAAGCTTGCCTGGGAAATTCCCTTGAAGGATAAGACTGGCCAAAGTATTTTAAATGGTTTTAAGAAAATATTTAAAGAACGTAAGCCGCAGTTACTACAAACGGATAAAGGCACTGAATTTAAAAACAGGTGGTACAAAATTATTTAAAGAAAATGAAAGTGCACTTTTTTCCGACGAATAATGAAACTAAAGCTAGTATCATTGAACACTTTCACAGAACTCTGATGTCGAAAACGACGAGATATTTTACAGAATATAACACTCGGAAGTATATTGATGTGATTCAAAAATTAATTTCCAGTTATAATCACACATGGCATCGAAGTATTAAAATGGAACCATCTTCTGTTAATATTGATAACCAATCTCAAGTTTGGCAAAATTTATACGGCGAACTTATTAAAGAAAAATCAGAAAAGCCCTCTTTTAAAGTTGGCGACACGGTTCGTATCAGTAAGTGGAAAGAAAGATCTGAAAAAGGATACGAAAATAATTGGTCGAGAGAAATATTTACTGCTCACAAAATTCTTCCTAGAATTCCCACTGTTTATAGGTTGCAAGACTTTCATAACAATGTCATCCAAGGTACATTTTACGAGAAAGAAATGCAGAAGGTGGTAGATTCTGGCTATCATCCAGTGGAAAAAGTGCTTAAGAAAAGGAATAGAAATGGGAAATCGGAATATTTTGTCAAATTTCTGGGTTATCCCGAAGAATTTAATTCGTGAGTGAGTGATGTGAAAATGCTATAAATAGAGCGTACTGAAAAAGAACTTTTATAAAACAAGGTGTCATTCTATTTGACACTTCCCTCTGATAGCTCTCTACATTATTTTCCAAATAATAAAACTTTAAGTTTCGTGATTCAAATGCCTTCCCCCGTATTATTAGAAGGAAAGTGGGAAGTCGTATTAGCCGAAATCATTTACCCTCATACGTGGTATAATATAAACGAAAAGAATAATATCTTCGGTTTTGATTTGGGACATGGAAAGTTAATTACCAGGAAGATTCCATCAGGTTCTTATGAAACTGTTCCTGACATTTTAAAAGCCATGGTGCTAACTTCGCATGAAGGTAAAATCAGTTTTAAATTCAATGCTACAACAAGCGAGTGAAAATAAAAACAGAAAAGGAATCAAAAGTTGTCTTACAAGAAGGTTTGTGCGATCTCTTAGGTTTTCACCCTCATGTTGTGGAAGGAGTTGAGGAAAGTTCTTTTATAGCTGATCCACAGGCAGCATTTCCGGTATTTTATGTGTATAGCGATATTGTTCAACCTGTCGTTGTGGGGCATGTTGAAACGCCCCTTTTAAGAGTTGTAAGAATTTCAAGAAAAGACGGAGATGTGGTTAGTGCTCATTATGACAGACCTCATTACGTACCCGTGATCCGACAGTCCTCTCAAACTATAGAAATAGAATTGCGTCTTAATTCAGGTGTTTTGGTCCCATTTGAAAGAGGAAAAGTGATTATCGTCTTACATTTTCGAATGCGACAAATTCTATAAATAGGCAAGATTTCTTATAATAAGTATTCATTCCCGTTTTTTGTTACGAAAATGAGTTGTGTTACAAAAGTACCATATGCGTGTTGTAAAACGAAATCCCAGGAACACTATACGAATCATAAGGGTTCTGGAATTCCGTATTACGAAGGGGTTTCCTTCCAAAAAGGGTATGGATTAGGGGGAATATTTCGTCGTTTTTTTCGAGCAGCACGGCCATTTCTCGTGAAAGGAGGGAAAGCACTTGGAAAGGAAGCTCTCGTCACAGGAACGAATGTAGTCAACGATGTTGTTTCTGGAGAAGATATCAAAACCGCAACCAAGAGAAGAAGTAAAGAAGCTGGAAAAAATCTAGCTCGTAAAGCTATTGGTAAGGTACAATCGATGATGGGTAGGGGAAAATATAAAAGGAAGAGAAAGCAACAGAAAAGAATCATTTCATCTAAGGTGCGGAAGACGAGAGGTCGAGACATTTTTGATACGTAATTGCATACATTTTAAAAGGCTTTCCAGAATGTGTCAAATCGGAATTGAAACTATTTCATCTGCCTCCAACACAAACGGCCATAGAAAACGGTCAATGGGTTGAATTCATACCTTGTCCAACGTATTCGATGGAGGGCCTGTTGAATTTCATATTTCTGGAAGTGGAGAGGAATATTTGGACTTGTGTGAAAACCAACTTTACGTAAAAGCAAAAATTTTGAAAGCAGATGGCTCACCTATTTCAAAAAAGAAACTAAAACTGGAGCGGATGGACTACTACCAGAAATTAAAATTGGTCCTGTTAACTTATTTCTACATTCACTCTTCAGCCAAGCGGATGTTTCTTTAAATGATCGGCTTGTGTCTAACTCGAGTAATACGTATCCTTATCGATCTTACATTGAGAATTATTGAATCATGGTTTTGACAGTAAAACTTCTCAGCTTACATCTGAGATGTTTTACAAAGACAGTGACAATGGACTTGAAAAACGATTGAAATTTTTTGAATCGAGTGCTACGGTGGTTGGAGGCATACATAGTGATTTGTTTCATCAAGAAAGATTGCTGCTGAATTTAGTAGATGTGAAAATAAAATTAATTCGAAGTAAACCCGAGTTATGTTTGCAGGGAGCAGAAGGGCATAAAGTTGCTTTGGAAAAATAAGCTTGTTAGTCCGAAAAGTGCGCGTCAGTCCTGGTGTTATTTTAGGTCACGTGAAAGCTTTGGAGAAAGAAACAGCAAAATATCCTATTAACAGAGTACTTTGCAAAGTATATTCTGTTCCCCATTGAAGTATGTCGATGGTGCAAGACAATGTTTTCGTTGGACAGATGCCTAAGAGGGTCATTGTGGGATGTGTGGAAAATGATGCTTTTCACGGAACATTTCAAAAATCACCTTTCGAGTTCAAACATTTTGATATGAATTTTATAGGAATATATGTAGATGGTCAACCAATACCACATAATCCACTCGAACTGAATTTTGATGAAAATAATTACATTAAAGGTTATTATAGTCTTTTTTCTGGAACTGATAAAATCGGCCAAGATCAAGGATTATTCCTTTGAAGAGAAGAATATATAAATGGGAACACACTGTTTGCTTTCAACTTATCGTTTGACCTTTGTAATGGAGACCATTTAAATCTTATTAAACATAGCAATTTGAGACTGGAAATAAAATTTGAAAAAGCTCTTCCTCAAACTATCTGTGTGTTGATTTACGCCGAATTTGATAACGTCATAGAAATAAACAAAACGAGAAACATTTTGTACGATTTTGGACATTGAAAAATGAATGGAAATCAGATACATTTTATTTTATCAAGGGACCCGTATACTTCACCATTTTTTCGTGGAGTATTTGCGTCCGATACTATTACGATGTTGAAAGAAAAATTTGGCATTGTGGTGAATGCCGACAAGTCATCTGAATCTAGATCCCACTGGCTAGCATTCTTTTGTGAAGGTGACAACATTGAATTTTTTGATTCCTATGGAAATCCACCTGAATTTTATGGACCAATATTCCAAGATTTTGTCTCAAATTATTCCTCGGTGTTCTGGAATTCAATAGCCCTACAAAATCTTACTTCTAATGTTTGTGGGGCCTATTGTATTTATTTCATTTTAAAAAATGTCACGGACAGTAATTGTATTCTATTGTAATGAATTTTGTTCATTTCCAGAAAAATGATTTTCGAATGTATCAACTTGTTAAAAAACGGTATGGTGTAAGAATGTTATTTAAACAATAAATAAAAAAATTTAAACTTATTTATATGTGCATTTTTTTCATCGGTTTTTTGCTTTACTATAAATATAACAACGCATGAAATGCTCAGTCATTGATCATGAATTCAATACACCTACGACACCCTTGCACCGTCCTTGTGGGTGGAGCAACTGGTTGTGGAAAGACACACCTGGTAAAGAAAATAATCGATTTTAAAATGATACATCCCTTTCCCTCTAAAATAATTTGGTGCTATGGGGCTTATCAAAACCTGTACAAAGAAATGAAAAACGTAGAATTTCACGAAGGGCTGCCTTCTAATATCAATAGCGTCTCAAACGCTTTAATAGTCATAGATGATCTCATGTCAGAGCTTTCAAACAATGACAAGATAACCAAATTGTTTACTAAGAGAAGTCATCACCGCAATTTGAGTATTATTTTTATTGTACAAAATATATTTCTTAAAGGAAAAGAAATGCGTGATATTTCACTGAATGCTCATTACATGTTTTTATTTAAAAATCCTCGAGATCGGTCCCAAGTCATACATTTAGGATGACAACTTTACCCAAACAACGTTAAAATTTTTCGAGAAGTATACGAAGATGCCACAGCAAAAGCATATAGCTATTTGATGATTGATCTTTCACCTAAACAGATGATTCATTGCGACTGCGCATGGGTCTTTCCTAGGTGATAAATACTGCGTGTATCAGCCTTGTTAGTCATTTCCGGGGAGGCAATCCCTCGACAAGCAAGCAGATGGTGAACACCTGAAATTTTACATGACGTCATTCCACCTGGCAGTGCACGCACAACACGTTCAAGCATACTGTAGTCACCTGTTGCCACTCAGAAGTATACGAAGATGCGACAGCAAAAGCGTATTCCTAATTGATGATTCACTGCACCTGCGCACGGGGCTTTTCCCAGGTGATAAATACAACGAGTATCAACCTCGCTAGTAATTTAATGTTACAAACACCATGGCCTCTGCAGTTTTAGATTTCGAAGGATTTCAACCCTCTCCAGGACGTTTCATCGTCAAAGAGCTGGCGGTGTGTGCCGTGAATGACGATACTTTCTGCGGGCGATAGTTGTTCAAGCCTCCCCATTCTTTTGAAACTTTGGATCGTAAGAAAGAAAATACATACACCTGAATTACCAAATTTCTTCATCATATCGAATGGGATGCTGGTGAAATACCATACGATACTTTTTGATGCGTGTTGACAGTCATATTCAAAACGTTTACTTATATTTACGTGAAAAGACTTGAAAAGAAAAGATTTTTAGAATTTTTGACTGGACGCGACCTCTTAAACCTGGAAGATTTTGAATGCCCTAAAGTAAAGAATTTACCTTCCGTCGACGTTTTATGCCCGTTCATGCATGGTAAAAGTTTTCATCATTGTTCCGTTTACAAAGCTAAAGCATTTGCCCAACACTTGGGAACTATATAAAGCCTTCCTGTTGAAAATAGTCACTACTACTTTAACATGTCGGAGTGCTCGCTACAACAGTTGGAACATCTGAAAGCGATTTCTAAAACTAAATCGAAACGTGCTATTTTAAAAACTTGCCCAAATAGTGTTATAAAGTCCTTGTGTGAATGTGCATTGAATGTACTTCGTGGAAACGTACCTATCTCTAAAAAACAAAAGAATAAACTGGCTCATTATAAATGTAGTTTAAGGAAACTTTCAGACAAACGTTTGCCACTATATAAGAAGAGGCAACTTCTCGTTCAATGAGGAGAAGGAATTTTATCTGTTTTGTTACCGGCTGCGATATCTGTGACAAGCTCACTTATTAATGGAGTCCTCTAAAAAAATGATATTAATACCTGATGAGAGGGCTGACTTTGTGGATCATTTATCATATTTGGACTCTCAAATGCAAGAGATTCTCCGAAGAAAGGATTTGCCGGAGAGTGAAAAAGCGAATCAGTATTTACAGATGCTACAGAAATTCGTGAAAATTCAGCACCCACAGCAAGAAAAGACAGATATTAATGAAAATCAAGAAACAGAAATACATGAAAATAAAGAGTCTGAAACTGTCCCAGAGGAAGACGCAATAACCAAAAAAATATATAAAGAGGCCCCAGCGCGATATTTTGCGACCGCGAAGAATATATGGGATTTCCTGAAAGCTAATAATACCATATTAACGTGGACTCCTGAAGGTGAAATTGTATACAAGGGTGAACGGCTGCCTCGAACTAATATTGTGAAGCTAGTTGGTGACTTACTGCGAAACAGAAAGAAGTCTCCACCAGGATTCAAGGAATTTCATGCTGCTTTAAAAGAAATGAACTTACCCTCAAATTATATAATCAACAAAAAGTTACTTCAAAATAAGATAAGAAATGTAACAAGACAAAAAGTTTCTAAACGTTTGCATGCTAAAAGAAAATCCTGGATTTCTATTCAAACGAATAAATAAAAAGTATTTATGTGAAAAAATCTTTATTTTACTGTAGTTTTTCATTCCAATACAAATAATGTGTTCTTCGAAAAATATATATTATTAAAACAAAATATTCTCAGAAAAAAACACATCAGTTGTTCTTTCATGTAACAGATAGGTAAAATTTTCCATGGGGGTATTCGTTTAGATTTTACATAGCTCTTATTTCTTTCTTTCAACTATATTCTATCCTGTTCATAAAACTCTTTTTATCCATCCATTCATCCTGCAAAAAAAGAAAAAAATGAAACATATATTCAGTTAATGAGACACATTTACAATTTTTTTTATTGATGTAACGCTAATATGTATTTTAATCAAAATAATTTGATTTAACTTTAACTCACATCAATAACCATAAGGTAATGTTGATAAGTCTTCTTGGATAACACTTTTGTCATACATGATTCTGTATTTTTTGTTTTCTATGATGTTTTCAACCCTTCTCCTCTTTTTATCAGTTCTTATCTTCCGTGAATTTGTGATAGTTTTGGTTGTTTCTTCGTCTAAACCGCAAACCATCTTTTTTACGGTTTCATAGTTTAAGGTTAAACTGTTCTGGAAATTCAGATTAAAACCTCTTATTTTGCATGTAGTTGCTCCATCGCTGTTCGGTAGGCGTAATTTTTAGGGCCTCCTAAAAAAAATTCAATACATATATATTATCCAAATTATTCCAATGATAATAAAACAATTATCGTTTTTTATGTAAAAAAATCTCACCAGAAACGAAAGAGGTTATTATCTTGCCTCCTAACTCATCTGTGAAATCACCAAAAAAATTTCCAATAGGAGGATCGTTTACACCATCAGACTTCTATATAATTGAGCCTGTGTCAAAATACAATACTGATTTGCTCAATTTCTCGATTTCTTTATACAGTTTTAAGCGAGCCTAACAAGTAGTAAATGCTGCTATAAAAATATTTGTCGATGTATCCTGGGAAACAAAATTGTCTTCATAACACCATTCCATAGCTGCAAATTCTGAGGTGGGGAGAAATATATCCTTGACCTGTTAAAAAGTAAAAGACACGTAAAGATAAACACCGTGGTCAGTCTTTGCTCTTCCCTATTATTTTATTTGATTGCATCAGGTTTTCATTTTCTCAAAGGAAATTTCAGACAAATTACTAAAGTCTAATTGCAAAAAAATAATACATACCAATTTTGTTTTATCCGTTAGAAGTTTGTTAAAATCAGCCAAAGTTTTCACAAACGTCAGCTGACTTTTATTGCAACTCATACCCCATATAAATTACGAAAATGAACAAAAAATATTTTAAGTATGTGTTCATGTTAAAAATGTAATTTTATCAAAATAAAAATTAGTTAATTAAAAAGGGTTCACTTCAATGTTGTTTTTATTCAGTTGAATCCCCTCTTTTTACAAATAGGATGATAAATAAAATTCTTTTGCTTCCTCTGAATCACAGCCTGCTGGCCATCCTGACGCTTCTTGCTTTATTTGTAGGAACAAGTCGATTTATGACTTAAACAAATTTTTTGAAGATGATGAGAAGTGGTATACTTCATATATCTACATATAAATATAAAAAATAGAGGAAAATTAATTTTTAGGTAAAATGCAAATAAAAAAATACAAGATATAAATAAAAAATTTACCTCAACAATCTGATATCCTTTTTGTTTAGCCACCTTAAGTCCTTCGGAAATCCACGTCCCAGTTTGACTTTGTTCCTCGTCGTTATGTTGACAAGTTGCCTGCTGAATGGTTTCTACACATGTTCGGCAAAGAGGAAACATCAACTTGTTTTGACTTCTATGAGGCAAAACGGGATGATAAAGTTTCCTCGGCGGCAACACTTTGCATTTTATGATCCCGAAATAGTCGTCTACGTCAGAAAACCTTCTGTCAAGATTTCTGGGTGTCCCACTGGATTTTCACAGTACTTATTAACCTAGGGGTACAGGCTTGTAAAGTCAATATATTTGGCTTGTCCCTCATAGTACAGTTGGACAGCGTTGGTGCGTCCCCCAAAGAAAGCGTCTCGAGGATTAAGTCTCGACCTCATTGTCGTACCATTGAAAAAATGCTTTTCGGTCACCCAGAGACATGGTATTTGGTGAATAATAACTAGCATCAGGTAGTGGTCCTACATAAGTTTGGTTTTCCTGCATGTTAAATAAATGTGGAAAAAATTCTTTTCTCAACTCTTTCAAACCGAAAGTTTTCGGCATTTTAGAAAGAGGCATAGGCAGGAAATTACAGGAATCAATTATGCGGATGCTTCCAACCCTCAACAATATAGACATCAATTTGGTACCATTAGAGATGACTTTGGGACATTGTCCTCTTTCTAACAGCCATCGTAAGACGAGTTGTCCATCAAATCCCTTCATATTATGGGCTATAGCAGTAAACCATTTATGCTTCGGTGAGAAAAGAAAGCAGCAGAATTCATTTAATGCACCATATCCGTCAAAGACAAACTCCGTTCCGTCAAGGTAATGAGCCACTGCAAAATTCACAACGTGTTCATTGGATGTCTGGTCAGTTTCGAAGTCAAAAAATATTTGCTTTTCATTGCAGGCTTCGCTTAAATCTGTTCTAAGTAGCACCTATGGTCGTTGAACACCATCTCCTTACAACCAGGACACATTTTCTCTCCGCAGCGGTGCCTCTCTTGTGGGCAAACTTTTCGCTTGATCACCCTGCAGCACTTTGGACACTGATACAGCTTTAAAAGAATTTTTTTTAAAAAAAATTAGGAAAAATTCACAAAACATAATTTTCATTTCATTAAAAAAAGTTTTCATTACCTTGTCACAAATACCGTTATCCTTATGTCTCTGAAAACATGTGCTGGAATGTGTATTTCTAGAGCAATCTTGGCAGCGATTGGGTTCCCCGGTTAAACACGAAGGGTTCCTACAAATGTGACAGATGAACTCACAATTATGGTTCTCTATGTGATCATACGGTTTGCAGCATTCATAACAAAAGTATTTTGAACCAAAAAACCTTTTGGAGAGGTGAGCACTTCATAATGCCCATCGTGTAGAAAAATATAAACACGACGCTCCCTTTTCTTTCCTTTATAAGCCACCTAAATAAATAAAAATATTATTAGTTAAATAACATAACATCAGAAGATGCAAATGAAAAACAACTTCTTCTTTAATTAATATTTACCTGATTCATTTCCGCTGTAGAAAATAAAATAACCTGTACATTCAAGTAATCTTCGAATGTGGAAATTTCATTTACCCGGCAAGGCCCAACCTCGATACCTGTTTTGTCATGTAAAGACAAAGCCTTCCTCAAAAGAATGTTGCAGTCTTTCCTACGCATAGCAGCAAAATCTACATCTTTTTCTAACCTAGCCAAGGCTAGAAGAATTGCTTTCGCACAACAAACTCCATAGTCATCCCAATTCACACTAATGATGGATGATTTGCGAATGCAGTCTATCGAAGGAATTACAACTTTTCTACTTCCTACTCCTACCGGTCTCCGAATAGTTATGACTTCAATATCGAAGCCTTCGTCTAGTAAAATGTCATCCCTTGACTGTACTACATGTATGATACGAGATAACATTGTCTCCACAGTCATTTCCGCTACAGGCATCAGATGCGCAGATATCAGCTTGTCGAGACGGTCTTGATCGAAAAGAAATCGAATCAAATCCTTAGGGGCTAGGTTCAAAGTGACTGTTCGTAGAACTATTACAAGCAGTGAACGTACAATATGTAGGACATCCATAATTGACGGTCCTTTCGCTTCTTCCGGAAAACGATCCATATCAATCAGAGCTTGTAAATTTATCTCTTCACTACTAAATCTCCTGTTAGGTCTCCGATTTTTTTCATAGATGGTGATAGCTGATTCTAACTGAAAGTAAAGAAAAACAAAAATCAGATTTTCAAGAATATAGTGATTAAAGAAAATAAGATATGAAGTAACTATGTAGAAAAGAAAATATATTACGTTGGTATACCCGACAGGTTCAAGTGGAGTCCAGAAACGAGTTGAAGTGTCTAAATTCAGAAGATTAGTTATACGTGCGCGTCTAGGAACATTCGGGGGGGCAGCATCATTCGAAGGTCCAGCAGCATTTGAGGCTCCATCACCATTCAACAGTCCAAAAGGTTTATAACCTTAAAAAACATATTGTTTGTTACATCTTAACTACACTAAAATAAATAATACAAATAATTGATTTCTAATGAAATCTTACATTCGCTTCCAATTCATTCACTTTGTCCTTGATATCCGGTAGACTATTTTCAACAAATTTCTAGTGAACAGTCGCTGATCATCTAAAAAGAACGATAAAGAAAAATCAATATTTGAATACAACAGGAAAAGAAGCAATATGTTTACAAAAAAAGGACAATTAGAATTCTTACCGGTGAATCAGAAAAATCATCATCATCTTCGTTCTCTATATTCGATGTTCCTGAAGCATTTGAGGCTAAAGCACCATTCAACAGTCCAACAAAGTTTATAGCCTTAAAAACATATTGTTTGTTACATCTTAAGCACACCGAAATAAATAATACAAATAATTGATTTATAATGAAATCTTACATTCACTTCCACTTCATTCACTTTGTCCTTGATATTATCAGGTAGACTATTTTCAATAAATTCTAGTGAACAGACGCTGATCATCTAAAAACAACGATAAAGAAAGGTCAATATTTGAATACAACAGAAAAAGAAGCGATATGTTAACAAAAAAGGGATAATTAGAATTCTTACCGGTGAATCAGAAAAATCATCAATCTCTAGGACTTTTAAGGAAAAGAACAATAAAAAAACAGATGCTAAGAACGGAAATATTATATTGATATCTGTTCTAAAATTAAACATTCTCATAATCAATTTCCCATGCCTAAAGCATGGAGCGCACGTGTTCGTGCGCTTCTAATTAATATATAAATAAAAGAAGCAATAAAAATAACAGTAATTAAATGCTTAAGTTAAATAACGTGCAAAAATATTTAAGCCTAATTTTTGAAAATTTAATGAATATTAGAGCATACGTCTTCATAAATAATTTCCATGCATAAAGACATGGGCGCAAGTTTACGATATATCTATAATATAAAGCAGAAAATACATGTATCTGTCGGTCTGTCTGTCGGTAACAAGAACTCCTCCTAAACGGTGTACCGTACCGACATGAAATTTGGACACAACATTCTAGAGCACATTTCTAGGTCAACGCTGCTATTTTCAACTTTCAGAGTTAAACAGTTCTTAAGATATTTAATTAAACAACGAAAATTTGCCGCTGTTAAGCCTATTGCTTAGAGGGTTTTTGCCAATAACTTCTCAAATATTTATTGCAAGAAAATAATTATTAGGCCGTCTTAAAGAGCATAAAATTCCCTTTTTAATGATTTTAATTCCATTGTGACAAATAATTTTCTCTGATTGTTATTAACGTTTAAACATATATTTTAACACAATATTTAACAATACTTTCTATTCTTATAATATTAAGTTCAGACCAATTTACTGTTTAACAAATTATCCATCACGTGTTTCATTAACAGAGGCAGAAGCGGACGTGCTGCGTGATTAAGAAAATATTGCTTTTATTTGAATATTAACTCAAAGAAAATGTTCTTACTGCCGTTTTTATTTTTAAGCATATACAACTTTTAATATGCACCTGCAATAATGCAATGACATTAATTGGATTACAATGATATTTTTCGCGTTTAATTTTAATCCTAATTAGTGTGTAAGGTCATTGAATGTTTTTAAATTCCCGAACAACGGGCAATGCGGCGGCGAAAAATTGTTTTCTTTTCTTTTTCGAAAATACTTAACCAGTTAGTGATTTTTCTTAAATTATTTACTTTATGAATACCCAAAGAAAGGGAAAGATATTTTATTCTGAAAGCCTTACCAAAATGCATTAAAATTAATCGTAGTACAAGCAAAAATAAAAAACACGTGAATTGCATTTCATTCAAGGAGCTGAGAAACGAAAGAAGGAGACTCATAAAGAAAACTGTTTATTTAGTTTAAAGAAAATACCTGATCAGTTTGCTATTTTTCATAAACTTCTGATAATATTTTGTTTTTAAATGCCTAAAAGAAAGAAACAGGCATTTAATCTTTCACGCCTCGCCGCAATGCGTTAAAAGCAGTCGCGGGCAAGCTGAAGAGCAAAAATCGCATATCCGTGAATTGGACAGAACATATCAAGTTGATGGACGAGTGAATGTAACG
>BGPR01002090.1:160866-196827 GCA_013235015.1 Araneus ventricosus
AATTGCAAGACGAAATAATGAGTCTTTTGAAGTTAGGAACCAGCGCCAAGCGTCAGATCGTTTACGAACTTTAACTTCGAGAGCTACTGAAAGCAATAATCAGCGAGAGAGAAGGATTCGTTGCAATGTACTTGGAAACCAGAATCCAATAGGATTTGATGAACTTTTGATGATCGACGTAATAGACTCCAGCTAGAATGAGTAAGACAAGGCACTCTGAAGGCAAGTAACTGGCTTTATTTGAAGGACGAAGCACTTCATTATGATCCTAAGTTAGACTAACCCAATTTTCAATAGATAGGCATTGGTAGTATATCGTCGAAGTGCACATTTTGAGATGCTCTGAAATTTGAAGCCGAGGCATCAGGATTGTGCTGTTCCAATGGAAAGGTTTCTTTATCAGAACTCCCTCAATTATCAGAACCATTGAAGAGTTTGGTGGAAGGGAATCCTCCAAAATCGAAAGTGTTTCTCAGCATGATCCGTAAATACAATAGCAGTTTTCAGATGACTTAATTTGGAACCTCATTGCGCATGTTGGACTCTGAAGCATTTATACCAACTTTTCGAATTCGGGGTGAAGTATACTACAAGCACGGGTCGCTCATGTCGCTTCCCAATGAAAAATCGAAGTGCCTCCAAAAATACTTCCTTGGAAACGAAGACGGAAAAGGGAAACGTCGCTGTAAGTTGATTCCTGGGACTACCAAAAGTTTAATCGAATCCTTGCAAAAGATGTTGCATGAAAACAATCATTAAGTTCAAAACTTTATAATGGCGATAGAGGATAACAGAACCGTAGACCTACAATCGTTATTAAGGCAGATAAGAAACCAATAGAAGGCCCCGAATATGTCTGTAACACACCGGCGTAAAATGAAGTTGCCATCATCATTGCCGGAAATGACTTTAAGAAACGTGACATTGTCTTGACAATGCCCAGCAACGAGTTGAAAAACTTTGAGAGACACACATTACATGCCTTACAGTATCCACTTATGTTCCAACGTGGTGAGGATAGATACGCGATTAATTTCAATCAAGTTGAGTCAGGAACATGAAACCAAATTAACAAGATGGTATCTGCAATGTCGTTCTACGCCTATAATTTAATGTTGCGATCGACAGAGAACCGTTTGTTAACTACAGACAACTTTTGTATCAATATTTGGTTGATATGTATTCCAAAATTGAGGCAGAGCGATTATTATTCATCCGACTGAATCAAAAGAAGCTGCGTGTTGATGAATATATTCATTTGAAAGATGCAATTACAAATGATAGTGACCCAGCTAATCATGGGAAATTGGTCATTTTATCCTCATCGTTTACTGGTTGTCCACGAAATATGCACGAATATGCTCAAGATGCCATCACTTACCTTCATCATGGAGGAAAGCCATTACTATTCATCACATACAAATTGCAAAGAGATGGCACAAAAGGTGACTAATGGCCAATCAAAAACTGAATGACATGATTTGGTTGCAAGGATCTTTCGGTAAAAGTTAATAAAATTCATGAATGTGTTGATAAAAGGTCAAGTTTTTGGTTCTGTTAAGTATTGAATCCATCGAATGGCAGAAACGTAGACTTCCGCATTCACATACTTTGATTTGGCTAACGAACACATTAAGACCAAACCAAATTGATGGTATTATTTATGCAGAAATTCTCAATGCTATTGAATAGAAGAAATTTGTTATGCTAATCTTAATATAAATAAAAGTCATTGTGGGTATGTATGTTTGTATGTTCCACATCTCCTCCTAAACCACTGCACCGTTTAGAACCAAATTTTGCATACTTATTATTTAAGACAAGAGGAAGATACCTGTCAACTTTTCAAAGTACAAAAGTTAATTGAATAGTCAGTTGATTAGAAATTAACCGCAACCGTTTTTCCGCAATAACTTCGGTACAATTTGTCCCCCAAAAGATATTTTTATTCCATCTTAAAGTTCAAAATTTTCCTTTTTAGTGATACCAATTTTATATCTGTTAAATATTTCCTCAAATTGTTATTAATTTTTAAAAATTTAATAAGAAGATAAAAGGATTTTGAATATTGTAATTTTCTATACATAAGTAGTTTTTAACATCAAAAATATTAGACGTGAAAGTATATTAATCTCGAGAAAAGCCGGGCATAACAGCTAGTGGTTTGAATAAAAAAGAAAATAATTGAAGTAAAATCTCAGAGCATGTAGGAATATATTTGAATAAAATTAAAACTGACATATAAAGCATTTAAATTTAATATATATATATATATATCCTTAAAAACCAATTCAATAATAATAATAATAATAAATATTATCATAAGATTGAGAAAAAAAAATAACTTACTTCACTAACATGACGTTTCTTTGGAAGCACCATTTTCTTTCCTTGGAACTCAGTACAGAAAAAACAAGGTGAGCGACAGAACTAAGAAATTTCAACCTAACGCTATACGAACAAAGCAGAAAATAGTAATGGCACTAAACTGTAAGAACAAGGTAATGACAACGTTGAATTCACTTCAGCTCTTTCAGCGGGCACATCGACCAATCAGAAAACTCTGGGAGTTTGACGTCATATCGCCGTCCAATCCCCGACCAGCAAGCAAAAGGGTACCTGCTCAACTCTCCGTGACTTCATGCCCCTGCCTGCACTAACACTTTCTACCATACCGTGGTAACCTAAATAGCCCTCGTGTTGCTTCAAAACGGGACGTTAATATAACCTAACCTAACCTAACCGTGGTAACCTGTTGCCACTCAACATACCCACTAAAAGATGACAAAATATCTAAGAAGGAAGGAAACAACTAACTTCAACTCGAAAGGGAGGCATACCATAGTAGAACTCAAAAAGATTATTATTATTATTATTCGTTGTGTGAGGTCCCATCCAGTGTACTGGTCAAGATAAGCAGCTACCAACACGATGGTCCACGGTTCGAATCTGGCTCGGAGAGATTTGAAGTTTTTGTCACAATTTGCAAAGTTTAATTAAAATTTAGTTCATTAGCTAGATTAATCAAATTAATTGAAATAACTAACTATGCCTTGCAATTAAGATTACTAATTAATTGACATTCCAGATAACTCGAAAAATGATGAAAATCTCCAAGTTGGACAAACATAACGTCACTCTTCTCCACCAGGAGGCGATGAAGAGGGAGGGAATTGGACCCCTCTTGTAGGATGACGGCGGAAAAAAGGGGGGATTGGACCCGTCTGTTGGAGTACGGAAAAGGGGGGAATTGACCCTCCTTTAGGAGGACGGATTTTGATTGACAGGTGACACGCCCATTTCCATTGTACTCCCCCTAATGTGGGTTCTTACTACTCACTGAGAAAGTTAGGCTTTTGAATTTAAATGACGACAAATAGCTTAAGTGGTATGAGCTATGCGTGAATTTAAAATTCCTAAGATAAATTTCTATGCAGATGACTACATTCATTTACACTTACTGAAATACCATATATAGAATATATGTTTGAGATAATGGATATAAGGTGCTGATTTCGGGACGTTCCTGCTGAAATTGGCATTTTATGATTCTCTTGCTATTCTCAGCAGTAAAGAGCTGCTTCAAATTAGTTACTGAATAATTTGCTTCAGTGTTTGGCAGTTTTGAAAGAAATGGATTCACAAGATAAAGAATAGCATGCAGAATCTCATTACCCAAATTTGAAATCAAAAGTTGAGATATCCAAGTTATATAAGGTAATTTTTCTAAATGTTAGGGCACAAACAAAGGGTTTAACTGCATATGAAGCACCTCTATGCAATGAGTTCTGGGTAGTTTTAACATAGAAAAAGTGAAGAGGTTTATGAAAAATTCAAAAATCTTAAAGATTTAAATGGCAAATTGGAAGCCAAAGATTACGCCGTAGGAATCCGAAGGTAGCCTAATAAATTGTTTAGTATACAATATTGCAAAGATATATATGTGACATTCTCGATATTATGTGGCATACAGGATAGCGATAAACATCTTGAAGAATTCTTTTAATATTTTTTTGCGTGTAATAATAGAGAATATTTCAAGTTACCAGTCATCTAACTTTCTTTTGAAGCAAAAAAAAAAAAAAAAACGATTTCCCTGACAGTCTGATTTCAACCCCTCTTGAAATGCGCTTCTGTTAGTTTTGTGGCAAATCAGGCGAAATAGCTGAATTTTACAGTTCTGGGCAAAGAATTTAATTTGATTTCGCAGAGATTTCGTATTATAAATAGGCTTTGTAATAGGTAACCTTTCCACATACAGGCGTTGCTCATTTACGGCTTTCATTTTTTCACTCCACCCTAATGGTTATTCAGCCTATTTCTCGCCTTTACACAATTTAATCTAACTACTCTATGAATCAAGTTTAAAAAATATCAATTTGTGGAAAACCCTCGTCTTTTAGCTTCTCTTACAGAACAATTAAGGTCTCTGCAATGACGATGTTTTTGACTCTTAATGGTACCCAGCAGGAATTTTTATGCCAGCTGCTCTATATATCTGACTGTGTATTTATGATATAATAAATATGTTTCGCATATGCAAAGTTAAAAAATATTTTCTACATATACTCGTATTTACCCTAATATTACCATCAATTTTTTTTTCATCAAAAGGCAACTTTTCTGTACAATTACAAATTTAAAAAAGAAAGAAAATTTCGTTCCACTCTAATGGTCATGTCCTTTTCCTGCTACATGCTATAGGTGTAGAAGAATGCCTGAAATTTCTTCTTCACGCCATGTAGGTAAAATTCTAGTTACATCTAAGTTTTCTTTGTTTGAAATAACTTTGTTCTTGAGAGTGCAAACATTTTTTTCTTCTTCGTATTGTTAACGTAGAAGCTCTGTCGCTAAGGCATGAAATAGCTGCATTTCATATTATCTATTCGTAGAAGGTCATTGTAGTTTTAACACTCTGACTCCTAAGCCGGCCGTAATCGGCCATGCAACTTCTATACTAGTGGGGCGGATTTCTGCTGGTTGCTGTTCCGAAAGGGGGAGAAGGCAGTTCGGCGAGTGCTCACCAACCCGACCCCTGGGGGGGGGGGGGAGATAAGAGATAAAAGGTCTGCCATTCATATCTCCCAACACCCGTGGTGAGGAGAAAAGGGGGAAACGGAGCGGACGAATTCCTTCCACAGATCAATTAGTAGACAAACCTTCGTATACAACTGTACTGAGATTTTCAGAACTCTTGTAGCCAGAGAGTTAAGGTATTTTTGTAGATGGTGTCATATGAATGTCAGGTCCCAGTCCTCTCAAACGGCGACTATCAGACTTTACCGCATCAATTTTCGTTACACTCAAGAATAAGCTATGAATGTTTAAGTATATGGCTTAAAGACATCATAACATTAGTCCAAATGTTTTTGCTTTCTTTTCGAATAAGTAAGTGAACTATTACTTCAAAACTGGTTTTGGTTCCTGCATTAGTATTCTTTACTTCTTTCTTCTTCTAAGTGGTTGACTAAATCAGCTTTATTGCTAGGCTTCTTCAGCCTTCCATGACTTTCCATACTTTTTATTGAAGCATCAAAGAAATAAACATTATTTCTTCGAATGATACCGTGTTCACTTCTGGTAGGCCAAGTTCAAAGTATTCTTGTGTTTGATTAAACCCATTAAATTAAATTCCAAGTGATGTAGCCTCCGATTCGTTCGAAACTACAAGTTATTTAATTCAAATGAAATGTGACTGACTCCTTTCAAAGGGATATCTTTCCTCATGATGACACTCAACTTTTGATTTACATGATTTTTAAACCTGTGGTCAAATGTTCCTGAATCTTAATGATGTGAACTTTGTAGGTCATTCGCCGATACAATAAAGGAAGCTTCTTCAAATTCTGTTATAGTTCAGGAAATATCAGGACTCGATACCATTCATTCTAGAATACCGCCTTCATTTTCTAGAACTGCTGTAGTAAAAGCTTCGATAAAAAGTTTGGATGTCATCATCCACCCTGTTGAGGAGCTGAACCAATCAGCGGCGTGAGCTCGATCACGTGTCTTCGGTTTTATCACCAAAGCGGGGCTTTTGAAACAGGCGGTAGGAAAGACGAGGTTTTCGGCTTGTTCAGAGGAGTTGCGATTTGTTTAGGAGATCGAGTTATGTACTTTGGGTGACGTCATTAAGGCCCGGGATTTCGCCATTTTATTGGCACTCCATGTTAAATCGACAGAAGCTCTGGACTCGTGCGATTTGCTGCGTCTAATTTTTTCATGGCACATAATGATTATCTGTTCTAGATGAGCTCTAAATTTTATTACGGAGCCAGAGTACATTTAATCTGAGTGACCATACCTTTGACTAATTTCGTGGCTGGAAGAGGATGTGCCGAGTGTCCGTGTACTCCGTTCTTACGGGAGGTGCCAAGGTCCATGTTCTCCTATCTGATATTTGCGCGGTATGACGGTGAATGACAGCCTATACTGACTGCAGAGACAAAGCGAATACCCTCCCAGGAAGTGCTACCTGAGAATTTGCTATTGAAAAGAGTGATGAGTACGCTATTTTTCATATTTTTTCCTTTGCAACATGTGATAACTTTTGATCATACTAAAGTTTTGAGAGATCAAATGATTGTGAACAAACATATATCGTAAGCTAAGACTTTTCATCATTGATGAGAGGAAGTTATTAAGATATTGAACTCTTGCTGAAGCGTGCTATATATCTTCGAATACATGATTTTTTTTTCAGGTGGTTGCACATATGTAAAAATTTGTGGGTAATTGAACTATTAATGACTGTGAGTCAAAATCTAGATGCTGTATGGTTATAAAGTTTTCTTAATGATATTACTTTTAGATACACCATTTTCCAGCGACATCTGTTATTTTTATGAACTGTAGATGATGTGCTGAAATAATCTAGGCAGGTTTAATTATATCTATGACTGAATTCATTAGAACTACTTTTTATTTTATTTCCAAAAGCTCAAATGGCAAAAAGGTGTTATTTCCTATGTGAAAATAAATATATTTTTAGTTGACCTAGTTTAGTCTTAGTGTGATATTTTTTTCACAGTTTAAGCACTCAAATGAGGTAATGACCTGATAATTTAAATATTGAAATATTTTAGAGCCATGGGTTATTGCAAAGTTTAATTTCGGATAATGTTGAACCACTATACCACTTATATCAATTTTGTTATTTTAACAACACCGCACTTCACTTCAAATTCCGTTCGTTTTTCAGAGGTCAAACTTTCAGTACCTGTCCTTGAAAATCTCAGATACATTATCGTGCAGTCATTAAAGTTAAAAATGCTACTGTAATAAGATTAAGCGAACAAAAGACACGTTGGGGACATAAGAATTGGCAGTTTTGATCATTCTTCATCTTTAACTTTTTCTGTATTATTGCATGCTTTTAATGGCTAATTATGCTTTCTGTGTGAAATTCTGGCACTTGGCTTCGTTTAATTTCTTAAATATTTCAAATTATTTCAGTGAATTTCATTCGAAAAAAATGTAGAATTAATTTTAAGCAGGTCGTCAGTTTGTCGATAAAATTCATTTGAATAAACGGGAATTACTCAAATAATTTTTACCAAATAATAAAGGAGAAAGGAGTCATGAATACTTGGCTTTCAAATCTTACGCTATGCTTGTATAATAATTACTTACAATGCACTTTCTAATTTTTATTGACAAAACGACAAGTGATAGCAAAAGACTTGAAATTGCTTTATTTAATACCATGGCAAAAGCAATTGATGTTCTAGATGAGTTATGAGAGAAAAATTATGGTTCAAGCAACACTTGTCATTGGATTTTGGTTCTTTTTCTCTTTTTTTTAAAAAGATCTATTATTCATGCTTTATTCATGTTTTTTTAAAATTTTCAAACATAATAATATCTATGAGAATTTGAAAAAATTTGATGCCATCGAATATTTCAGTTGGATAAGGAAAAGTCGGGTAAGATGGAGAATTTGAGTTTGGTGACTTTTCCTGCTCTTAATATTCATTTCGGTAATATCTTCTTGCAACTCCTTAGTTTAAAGCGATATATTCTTACATTTTGTTTTTCAAATTTGGGACTCAGAAGTTTCATTTTAGATACAGGCGTCAGTTTCGTCATCTTCCCCGATTGTGCGAGTAAGATTGTGAACAGGGTTGGGCAGAATGACAAACTGAGACAACAATTTAATTCAACAGCATGTCTTATGAAGAACTTATAATTGTTGAAATCGCATCTTCAACATAAAATCTGCACACAACATGAAACGAACACAACTAAACTAAAGAAAGAGCATGAAACAGACGAAGCGATATTAATCGAAATTTTAGATTCAAATATTAAGAAATAAAATTAATTACAAAAATTGCATGGGAGATATGTCGCTTAGATTTCGCCATAGCCAGTACGAGCGGAAATGGCCCAAAGCTTGCACATAAATACAGATTTCTCGAGAAAAATGTTCCATTCTGGCACTAAATGGGTCTAACATCATCTGAGCCCAAACAGAGGCGAGCTCAACCAGCAATGTAAAAGTTAACACGCTACGTCTCGTTCTCTCGCTATATAAATTTTGCTTTTTTACCTTCTCTTATAGGAAGTGTACAAAGACATATTATTGCAATTATTAAAAAAATGAGATTTTCATGAATCTCCACGTTTTAGACCATTTTAGTAGATTTGTCATGAACATGATAACTGAAAGAATTAAACAGCTTGATGTATACAATTTGATACACAGTTTTTTTAACCAGGCATGTAGGACCGTATCAATTTTTGTACCTAATCAGTGAAAGGAATGACCGTCTGTCGGTCTGCAAATTTCACGATAAATCGTAAGCGGAATGTTTTAGATAAAAAAAAAATGGTATGAAGTGTTTTAACACTAATTGTAAATCTGCGCCCAATTTTCGTTTCAATCAAATGAAAAAAAGGCATCCAAAATGCATATCCGGTTTGAATCATACTATGGTGCAGAATATATATCCTCCATATTCCGAGGCATTGGCATCTGCTTGGCGTATTTTAACTCCAGCTACCACTATTAACCTCCTTTCATCTTTTGCGGTCCCCGAGGGAAACTCGTGTCTGGACGTTACAGAGGGTTCGCAAATTTTATACGCGCGGGGGGAGGGGAATGACACTTTTGTTGGGAAGTATACGAGAAAGCTTAGGGGAAAGCACTGTCGCTGGTTTTACCTCTATTATCCCCATTTTTCTAATAACATGGAATTTATATTTTAAGAAAACGTTGTTCCTTCATATCAATATCATGAAGCAATATAAGGAAGAGACTTGAATTCCATATCTGTTCTGTTTTCAGTATAAGTATACGGTAAGATTAGCAGCATATAAAAAATAAATTTTTAAATTAAACAAAACAAAATTTAAGAAGTGCCCTAAATAGCATAAAATTATTATTTTCTGAATTAGGTACGAAAATAGAAATAATATTAAATCTATTTATAAATCTTTATAAACAATACAACCTCAAAGCGTCTCGTACCTGTAAAAACTCTCATTGACAGATTAAATGACAGAAAAGTGTAGTTTTGAGGCTGTATTGTTGATAAAGGTTTATAAAAGAATTTAATATTGTTTATATTTTGATGCAGACTTTAACAAAAAATTATTTTATACTTTTACGGCACTTTTTGAAGTAAGTTTTGTTTATTTTTTTAGTGACCTTTGGTATTTATCTACTTTTCTTTTTTACTATTATATTTTTAAATAACAGAATTACATGTGTAATATTTTTTTAAATAATATGTATAAATAACAAATTAACTTTGGTATTATTATTTAAAATAATATGTGTAAATAACAAAATATATTGTGTATTATTATTTACGTTATATGCATAACGTACAAAACCAACATATATAAGTCCCACTGCACACCACAGAAATTTTCTATTGCCAGAGAATCATGAAATTTATACAGGACCAATTTTATAAACCATATGACGAAAGCCGCGTTCTAATATATATTTCACATGAAAAATTAAGCGCTAACACACATACATAAATAATCCACGCCGACCGACTCACCCAAAGGGTTTAGAATCAACAAGGATCGACGGGTAAAAACACACATACTTGAAAATGTACCTGGCCTTCTTAACATGAAACTTGTAACAGTCAGAGCGTAATTTATTTATTTAGTACCCATGCCAGTCCTGCCTACCCGTAAGAATGTAAGGCCTGGTGCAAGCCGGCAGGAAAGAAACAATCCCGAGGGCACTAGAGAACAGCGTACCCTCAGGCTAAGGCTGCACGAAGAGCACACCGAAAATTTAAAAACAAATAGCTAAATATTTACACCCAAACAGGGGGTGAACCGAATCATAGGTTCAATATAGAATATAAGAGTATGATAATTACAACTGCTCACCCAGACCCGGGAAGACTAAAATCATTACATCTGCAAATGAATAAAATACAATAACTTAATAAGCATTAAAATGTGCCGGCCTCAGGACTGTGAATACACCCGATAATCTATAACATATAATACTCTCAAAATGGCGCAGTGGACTCAACTCCAAAAGCATTTTCAAGCATTAAAAACTATTATCATTCCAAAATAACAATAAACGAAAACGCACACACAATGAACAACACAATCCTGAAAACAAGAACTCAAAAATATCACTTCTGGATCAAATCAAATAAAATTTTTTTATCGAAAAAATTTAATATCATTTTAAAAAAACCTGGGTTACATGATGTCCGGCCAGCCGCCACCACCATGGTTAAACTCGGGCGGGGGGGGGTGAGATCCCATGCAGCCCTCAAAGTTTTCTAATTCCATAACGCACGGTAGACAGAGACACCATAATATCCATTAACTAAAAATTTCAAATTAAAATCCAGTGCTTGCTCAATTTAAATATAAAGCGAGCATTTAAGTGAGCATCCAAACTCTCTCCCTTCTCCAGTAGTAGTGTATTAAAATCCCAGAGAGAATCGATACCATCCGAACCGGACAAGTCGGCCGTAATTATCAATCCGAAAATTTTTAAAAATATTTTTAAAATACAATGACACATGAAGAGGGGTGGAAGGCAAACAAACATATGCAATAAAATCATGGCAGAAAGCCAAACAGACAGCAAACCGCCTAAAATAAATTCCTAAGTGATAATCTCCTGTCTAGAACATAAAGCCCCTTACCAAGGTCCAGAAAGAAAGCAACAGAAAACCACAAAAGTCTAAAAGGACTTTCAATAAAATCTTCCTGCCGTGACCAGCATCAGTAAGACGAACAACAATCCACAATAAAATACCCAAAAAACTTTCCAAACGACAAAACGTCCAATACAAACTCCAAAATTAAATTCTCCACACCAAAGTTAAAAACCATCACTCTGTGAAACAATGAGCCCTGTGTCAGCCGGTCACAAATGACATTGCATAATTTAAAAGCCTGAATAAGTTTGGACTGGGACTTCCCTTATATCTTAAATTTTTAAACGAGCCTTTTTGTGTTCGTCAGACAGTTCTTTTAAGAAAATTGACCAGTCAGATGACATCTGAACACATAGTGCTCGGCTTCCGCGACCAGGCGACATACACAAATTGGGGAGCCTAGTTTTTTGAACATGTGTAAATAACAGGGAAATGGTCCATGATTAGACAAAAAGTAAATTAAAAAATTTTGTCGAAGCCAGCAACAAAACTCCTGACTGTATGTCCTGATTCAGATTGAGAACCATCCCAGAACTCTTCCCATTCCCTTATTAGGTTTCTTGCAATTCTGTATTTCACACACGAGTAGGGAGTAGGCAAGTCCTTTTCCACCCCACACCCGATGGTAGCAAATTTGGCTATTTGGTCAGCGAGCTCATTACATGGATTACCAGCGTGCGCTTTCACACAAGCAGTGCAGTTGTTCAATCTCAATAAATACCTGCAAAATATCCTTGAGATCTTTAATAACCCTAAATCAACTTACAATGAGATTGAAAGTGCAGGAGAGAGGTTCATCATCACATTGTACAGCAACACGAAGAAAGAGGAAAGGAGACTGAATAAGATGAGCAATTGCACTGCTTGTAGTTTTCCCTTTCTACAGAACCCTGAAGTTGTGTCACAACCACTAATCGCATGAACGAAGAGAATGGATTTTTTTTTGCATTCGATCACAAGATTAGAATCCTGCAGATCTTTATAGCTATAGAACCTATCTTTGACTTTACACTTACCCTATTTCAACATGAGAATATGTATACAGACTGGAGTAAGAGCAATAAGTGAAACATGAATATCAACATCTTGGCCAATTACAACAACTTGTTTCTTAATCTTCCCATATGTTTCTATAGTGGTCTTCACAATATGTACATCAGCATCATCTGTTGCTACAAACGTGCATATGCCTACGTTCTCCAAGTGCCTAGCGAGTTTGCGAAATGAAAAACTCCTTATTTACAAGATTGCTTAGAAATTGTCTCTGAGCGTCAAGGAGAACTGTGGTTTCATTAAAAATTATTTCTCTTGAGGTATGCTTCATCCTTCGCCTTTGGCGGTCAATAACCTTTGTCTTAACACTGCTTTCGGTATATCCGTCAAAAACAACTGTTACTTCATCGCCGTAATGCCTCTTGATATAAGACATATATGTGGTGTAAACATCACAGAAAGTCTCTTGCTTTGGCCATACTACACGATGAATAGGAGAGCCTCCATCAAGAACGAAGTAAAGGTTGTCAGTGTTACCAACTGGTCGCTCTGGAACTGTATCAAAGATATTATAAAACATGGCCAGCAAGAGGCTATATATAATTAGAATATTTATGAAAATAATTTATTGCAATTAAAAAAAAATAAGCAATGTTAATTATTGTTTTATAAGCTGGGTACGATCATTTTGTGCTTTGATGGTTTTCCAAGTTCGAGGGGGGATTGGGGGTGAAGTTCCCCCCTCAGGGAAGGAAACTTTACGGTTTCCGTTTCCTTGATTTCAGAAGAGTATTTGAGCAAATTTTCAAAACTTTATAAAATTTTCTCCTATTTGTCGCTTTTCGGTCTCATTGAATGGACTATTTGTACTCTCTCTCCTAACTTCCACACCACACTAGCGCTTTGATATTGGTTCTCTGACATATGCATGTGCTTACAAAAGTGAATACTTATACATACAAGCTTTATTTAGATAGAATATTTGATTGTATGTGTCGTCTTTTGTCAGAATAATGATTTTTTTTGAAAATTGACAAATCATTGCAACTTTGATAAGAGTCTGTAATCGTACTACAGCAACAAATTATATAGTGTTGGTACTCATTCGACGCAGAATTTTATGCTCTACGACTTTCATCTATATCATTTTTAACATTGAATGTTTAGGGTTGAAGAAATCTAGGAAAAACTGACCAAACAACCCACTTCACTTCAGCTTTCCCCCTAGGAGGGAAAGCTCCCCCCTGAGAGATGGAAACTTTTCGGTTCTGATATCCTTGAGGTCAAATAAGTATTTGACCAAAGTTTCAAAACTGTATAAATTTTTTCCCCTATTTTACCTAATTGCAATGGGCTAGTGGAGTCCGAGATCGACTGACGCAAGAGGAAGGGCTGTCCTAGAATTTATTAATAAATTGGACTGTGTCATTGAAAATAGTAGTGATTCGATGGCGACCTACTCTTGTGAGAAAGGCGAAAGCTGGATCGATTTGATTCTTTCCAAGAATATTGATAGGAATCTTGTCAATAACTGGTAGGTTCATTCGAATATTACGGCAAGTGATCATAGTCTGATAACATATTCCCTTTGTGAAAACTATTGTCATGTATATAAGAGAACCATTTGGAAAATATGAAGATGATTGATTTTAAGTTGGAGATTTCTAAACTAGTTAGAACATATAGTGGAAAGTCCATCAGTTATGAAAACTTGGATGAAATCTTATCTAACTTCTGTAATGATCTTACAAGAATCTGCAAAAGATGTAAAGTTAATAAGTCAAGCAGGAAATGGAAAAGTGCAATTTGGTGGACTCACAGATTAGAGACTGAGGAAGTAGAAATCGAGCCTAGCGAAGGCGATTTCAAGCTAGCACTGAATCTGTTGAAAGAATAAAAAGGCGAATTATTTTTTAAAAAGAATTTATGAAATACAAAAGAGAGACTAATTCTTGATGCGAAAACGAATAACTTCAAGAGCTTTCTTGAAAGACTAGTAAATAAAAACAATCTTGGGTTAGTTAAAAATGTACTGAAGTTTGGAAACATTGAATTAAAGATTGAAAAAATTAAGTTGGCTAACGATGAGTACCTTGAAAATTATGGTGAATGTAGAGACTTCATAATGAGAATCCCACATTCCTTTGGTCTCTGAGATTGATGAATTGGTAATTGACCACGACGACGATGAAATATATCCAGAATTTACGCTAAACGAAGTAGAAAGAGGCATAGGAAAGATGAAGAGAGGTAAAGCTCCTGGCGAAGATAGCTTTTCTCTGGAAATAATTGAAGAAATTTTCTATGTGGATAGACTCTGCTTTGTGGAGCTTTTTAATTAATGTCTTAGATTTGGTTACTTTCCTAGAATTTGGAAGGAATCTAGGATTGTTCTCATATCGAAAACGCATAAAGATCTTTCCAGCTTTGAGTCTTATAGACCAATTTGCCTTTTGGCTATTTGGGGAAAAATTTTAGACAAACTGATAACGCATTGACTTGTCAATCATCTCGAAACAAATAATCTCTTGAATGAGAGACAGTATGGGTTTAGAGAGAACCTAGGTACGATCACTGCACTTAAAGCAGTAAATAATTTTATTATAACTGCAAAAAACGAAAAGCAAGTAACATGTATGATTTCCCTAGACATTACAAACGCTTTAAACTCCATTAAGTGGGCAGACTTCATCAATCTGCTCAAAAAATATAGGACTCCAGGTAAACTCTTGAAACTTTTCAACTGTTTTCTAAAGGACAGAACGGTTATTTTGAACAATGGAGATAGGTGGAATTATAATATTGGTGTCCCTCAGGGGTCAAGCTGCGGACCAATACTTTGGCTCTTGGTAGCAAATGAAGCGCTCGAATTGTTTTCAGAACAAGAAAATCTCCTTGTTCAAGCATTTGCTGATGACTTTGTTATTTTACTCAGGGCCTTGGCCTCTTATAGGTTCACTGAATTGAGTAACCAGAAGGTATTTTCCGTCCAGCCGAAGCATGCGGAAAGTCCGATGTGTCCGATCGAGCGTGTAGAATGCTCTAACATGGGAACAGAGGGGACAAACTAAACCACCATCCGGGGTGACAACACACCCAGCCAAAACCCATCAACACTCACAGCACCATCAATTCCATGCCCCCTCAAAGTGGGCGACCTGGCGCGAAGCCCCGCAGACAACCCAGGCAAAAGACCCGTGCGCTGCAAGAGGCACAGCAGCCGGCGCCTCAAAATCAGTGAAGCCTTTAAAATTAATGACTATAAACGAAGAACACGTTCAAATAAAATAAAATGATGAATACGTACTAGTTCTTTAGTTTCAAAGAAACAACAAAGGACAGAACCAAAGAACAAAGATCTAAGAAACGATTACATAGATTAATCCATACCAAAAAACATTCATCAATCTCAATATAAACAACAAATTATAACATTTGAAACAAACAAGTATAAATAAATTATAAACGCATCCATTTTTCCGGCCAATTTTCCGATTATTTATACAAAATATGAAGACTTATCACTCATATAACTCGTATTATAATAATATAACGTAATCAAAAAAGAAACATCTCAAATAAAACACTCATACGTCAAATACAGAGCAGTTGACAGAAAAAAGTGAACGCCGATATTTCCTCCGAAGTTCATGGCATGGTTAAAGCCAACTCCTTTTCTCCATAGAAGAAGTTAATTCAATTAGTTGTTATTCAAAATACAATTCTAAGACACAGTATTAATAAATTAAGAATTTAAAGATTTTTAACAGTTATTTAATTCACCTAATTTAATTGGTCATGATCCAAGAAGTTGGAATTCTACCGAGCAACTAATTTTGAGATCAATCGAAAACAGTCATAAGATTCTCCAAATACAATACATTAACATCAGTGATACTGGTACATATTAAAATAATACAACATAAACAAAAGACACCCTGAATATGACACTCATAAAGCAAATACAACTCATTTAACAAAGGAAAAGGATCGCCGATGTTCTTAATATGCACAGAACTAACTCCTATTTCCATTTTTAATAAATTATCAATGCAATTAGTCGTTTTAAATATATAATTATACAACACAATCTCAATAAAAGAATATTAGAAAATTATTAATATTTAACTAAACCACAAATTTTAAATGAGAAAAATCCAAAGGTTGGAACTCTTCCCAGCAACAAATCATAAACATCAATCAAAAAGGAATCAAAGATATCAATATAATGGATACAGATTGCATAATACAATCCTACCAAAGAATTAAGTCTAATCGTTTCACAAGGACACATCTAGAAATATAAAAAAGGACCTAAGAAAAGTTAAGTACAAATTAAAAACAATACAAGCAAATAAACAAAGAATTTAGAGAGTAGAAACAGACAGTTCGAAAAGGTCTTGAACAATAAGTCGAAGCCCTTTCTTTGCTGAAAAATGGGTGACCAATTCAAGAATACCAAGTGAAGGAAAATTCCTCGGAAAAAATTTTTCACGAATATTATTGTATTTTGAACAACCGTAAACGTAATGAATTATTGTCCCGAAATCTCTGCCACAAAAACAATCCGGAGATTTACCAAATAGTCTATGCTGGTGTTGTGGGAAACAACCATGGGTGGTCAAAATCTGATTTATGAAGAAATCACCGTAACATCTCTTTGTATTGATATTTGGCATCATGCCAAAGAGAAATCTTGAGTTTTGGGAACCCTCCCACCTTTGCTGCCATTTTTTCAATGCCAATAATTTAAATTGATGGTTGACCCATGATTTAGGTATTTTAACAATATGATCAATATTTTCCCTCCTAGTGGCATTCTTAGCCAGGACATCGGCCATCTCGTTCCCTCTTATGCCTATGTGGGCCTTTACCCAATAAAATTCGATACACTTCTTATTTTTTAAAATATTCTTTATGTCTAAAATAACACTGGCATGAATTTGGGAAGACTCCAAAGATTGCAAAACTGATTGAGAATCCGTGAAAATTTTTAATCTCTCGTTGTCCTGAACTCTCAAAAGTGCCAATTTAATTGCAAAGGCCTCCGCAAGAAACACAGAAGCCTCATCATTAAGACGAACCTCTTCCTGCCAAAGAATATTTTCCTCCTCATCAAAACAGATCAAACCACTACCTATATTGCCACCAAGACCTGATCCATCAGTATAGATGGTTTTACATTTCTCACAGGACAACTTACTAATTTTCCATGAAAAGGGTGTAACATCCCAAAGTGGGAAAGCATAGGGATTAATTATGTCAAATTCCCTCACTGTATATTCCCTATTTTCAATTGAGATCCCAGAATCCTTATAATAGAAATTGAATCTAGAAGATTCCCTTTGTGCAAAAATATCTATTGGTACACACCCTGCAAGAACTTAAAGTGATTCATTAGACGCTGTCAAATAAGCCTTTGTAATCTTTAAAAGAGCTAAACGCTGTATCTGGAGTAGTTTTTTATCACAACGAGCCGTACCATCATACCAAATTTCACATCCGTAAAGTATCATTTTTTCGATTACAACCTTATAAATTTCTTTGATAATTTGGGGACCAACCCCCCAAGTCGCTCTTGAAAGTCTTCCAAGCTTTCCCTGCAAGTTAATCACTTTAGATTTGATCTCAGTTAAATGAGGAAGCCAGGTTAAACGAGAATCAAAGGAGACTCCCAAATACTTTAAAGTATTACCATGTTTAATGGGTATCCCACCAATCCTCAAACGAGGAATGTGAGTAATATCTTTCTTAATGGGAAAAACAATAAATTGAGATTTCAAAGGATTTATAGAAAGACCAAAATCCTTTGCCCATGTTTCAATAATCTTAATGGGAGTTTATAGACCCTGAGTAAACTTATATGACGCTGACTTCCTTGATAATAGGAGAATATCGTCCGCAAACATGATATATTGTAAGTCCGGGAATTCATTCTTAATTACATCAAGTCTTCTAAGCAATCTCTCAGCAATAACCAGCCACAAGACTGGTCCCAAGGAAGAACCCTGTGGGACCCCCTTGGAATAGTAAAAGTCAATCTTATTTTCGCTGTCAATAATTTTCCTATGGGAGAGAAAATCCCCTATGATATTAATCAAATAGGCAGAAACTCCATCCTAAATCAAACAGTTAACAATATCAAGCCAATTTACAGAATTAAAAGCATTGGACATGTCCAAAGAAAGTGCCAATGGTATAAATTTAGAGGATTTGGCATTTTTTAATATAAGTTAAAATTTTATCCAGAGCCAATAATGTAGTCTTCTGTTTCCTAAAGCCAAATTGATTTTGGTGTAATTTTTCACCTCTTTCGAGCTCATAAGACAATCGTTGGGTAATGATTTTATCGAGAATCTTCCCCACGTGGGAAGCAAACATATAGGTCTATAAGAAGAGGGGAGAGATAAATCCTTTCCCTCCTTGGGGATAAGGGCAACTCTAGTACGTTTCCAACATTTGGGAAAAATCCCTTTTAAAAGACAATTGTTAAAAATTTGTAAGAACAACTCAGGATCAGTATTAATCATTTGTTTAATGACTCCATGCGTAAGACCATCGGGCCCAGGGGCTTTATTGGGACTTATTTCATTCAAAACAAATTTCAATTCCTCATAAGTAATTTTCGGAAACGTATTATTACCAGAATTGACACAAGTTTGGATACTATCCAGAATAGGAAAATGGTGAAAAAGAATAGCCTGTAAATTTTGACCAAAGGAAGTAGTAAAGCTCCAATCAGCAAGCTTTATACATCCCAAATCTTTGAATAAATTAGTGCTATGTTTAATGAGTCTATAAAAAGAGTCAAAGGTATTAACCTTGACAATATCTTTCAAAAAATTTCGAAAAGAAGTTCTCTTTGCCTTAGCAATCATTTTAGTGTACTTAGCCAGTTCACATTTAAATTTAACTTGTCTTCTAAGACGAAGATCCGGATTATATGTAGACTGAAATCTCCTCCTGAGAGCTCTGGTATAGCTCCTCTGAATCTCCAATTCAGTATTCCACCACACTGCATCTCGTCGTTCCTTATTCCTAGCTTTCTTCCTACTCATAGAGCAGACTTTTATAAGTTGGTTTTGTATGAGATCAATACTATCCTCGAAATCGATATCATATTTCTTACATTTGTCAAGAAATTCGTTAAGATGGACTTTAAAGTCCAAGAAATTAAGTTTGTCTAAAGACCAGTTCAATGTCTTAGAATTTGTTTTAGTTGTTGTACAACACAGAAAGAAGTCCATAATCTGATGGTCACTGAATGTGATACGATCGTCAATTTTCCCACCCGAAATATGATTAATTTCCAAATTTCTAATCAAAAGAAGGTCTATCCAACTGTTACCCATAGGCCCAATGAAGGTTGGTAGCGAATTACTATCATTAACAATAGTAAAATCAAATTGGTCTGCAAAATGAGTTAAAATTTCACCTCTTTTGTTACGATCGGAAGGTCCCCACAAAGGGGATTTAGCATTGAAATCGCCCAATAAAATAGTTTTAAAATTTGGATTCTGAATTATTAGTGGTGTCAAATTATCCAAATCGTCAGAGATGTTATGTGAGGGAGGGCAGTACAAAGTAGCAAATATCCAATCTTCATCTCTAAGAGTAATTTTTAAAACAACCAACTTCCGGGAGACCCGGATAGGAAAAACAGAAAGATTTGGATTACTAATTATAAAACCCGCTAGGGGTCTAGAAGAGACAAAATAAGTTCGAAAGGTAGCAGGAAAATCAATAACTTTGTTCTCCCAATAATATGGATCGTTAACTGAGCAAATATCAACGCCCAGTTTAGAAATGTCTTGTGCAAGAAGAGCATTTGCACGACGAAAATGGTTAAGGTTTAAATGGGCACAACGAAAAAACAAGTTTGAAGAGTTAAAGTCCATAGTCAATACGTGATTTTTGCAAGTCTATTTCTTTGACACGAATTTTACAAGTAGAAGCATTAGAAGCATGTTTAGTGTCGTGTTTGCTCTTGAATTTCTGATTGTGGCGGAGGCAGTTTTTACAGCTAGCCTCCTTGACACAATCATTTTGTTTATGATCCTTATCTCCACAGTTCATACAGATACCAGGTGAATCTTTAAATTCATCATCATTACAAAATTTGGCCACATGGCCGAATCTGGCACATTTAAAACACTGTGTCAATTTCGAATTTTCTTTGAAATTTAATCGCGTCCAATTAAAGTTTATTTTCTTCTTTTTCATAATTTCACGAAAAGAAGCCGGATCCAAGGAAACAATCCAGTTTCTGCCAATTCTGGCTGGAAAAGATGTTCTACATATCAATTCTGAATAAACTAATTCATCATTTTGTTCTTTGAGGCGACTAATCAACTCCGCCTCTGTAGTATTTTCTACCACATTAAAGATAATAATGCTCGGTGTTTTGAGCGTCGGCCTAGTAATTTCGTATTTGGTTGAAAGCTCATCCAATTTAACAAATTCCTGTATAAGTTTATTTATGTCTTCCTCTGTAGGAGTATTCACTATAATTCCACCCTTCCTTAAATTTTTTACTCCATTCACCCTAAAAGCAGATTTGGATGGTGAAATCTTATACTGTACCTCTCTCCTTGTATGTTCAGACGATTGTTCTGATTTGGGATAAATCATTACATTATACTGTTTCCTTATTCTTGATCTAGATCTATTTCTGTCTCTGGGCTTTTCCAGGACCTGAGCATATGATGGTTTGTCTTTTTTAGTTTCCAAAGCACTAACTCTGCCCATAAGATGGGTGACAAGCACCTGTTGTTCCCAACAGACCTTGAAGAGGTCTTGTAGAGAAGATCGAATCTCCTCTTGCTTTTCTTTAGATAACTTAGACATAGAAAGAGAAGCCTGAATTTTTCTCTCAGCGGTTAATGCTTTTTGCATTAGACCGTCAAGCATTTCATCAGATTCAAGGTCACTAATCTTATCACTAGGATTTTCACTTAAGGATCTCGCACGTAAATCGTCAACTTTCTGAGCAACATTTGATCTAGAAGCTTCCTCTCTATCCCTATCATCACCAATCATTCTTCTCTCGTCGGACTCAGAGTCCTCAGAATCATTTTCGCCAGTATTGGTCTTAGCCGTATGTTTGGCCAACTCACTTTTAGACCTTCTAGTAGCCATAGTCAAGGTTTATCCAATCCAGTAATAGTTTGAGTTTTTGTCTCCGCCGATGTTCGCGACGATGTTGCGACAACGGTCGGGACTAACACCCTTTTTTTTAATTTACTAATTAATTAAGTTGCCACAATTAAAGAGAAGTGTAACAACCCCAAGAATTGCCAAAACGAAAGAAAACCGAGGAAAAAAGTATAATTTTGAATTTTAAGCAAAAAACAAAAAACCAACAAGTGAGGCCATAATGTCTGTTATGACGTCAAACAGGTAATCCAAGTAATCAAGTAACTATATTTCACTCCAGCTGTTCCAATTCAATAAACAAATCAGTATTTCACTCCAGCTGTTCCAATTCAATCAAAAAATCATTAAAAAGTTATTTCTTAAATTCTGGACCGCAGTCCAAGAAATCAGAAAAATTTCAGTTCATGCAATCTATGCAATTCAAACAATAAAGCAGGAAAACTCGTTCCCTGCACAATTTCAAGAACTCGTTCACACGAGCATGCGCATTGCCATGAAAAAGTTCAAAATGGCACCCATCATGGCGAATGCCAAGTGGGCGTATCACAGAATACACGATAAAGTTCACAAGTCAAAAAATGTTAAACAAAAACACCTAAAAGCCTCACCGGGGCATTCAGTAGATCATCGAACTTGATAATCCAAAATAAAAAGGTCCATAAACTTGAACAAACACAGTAAAATAGCCAATTTTCCGGCAGCGAAAATAAACACACCACCACTCTCGATGGTTGAACGCGTTCCCACTGACTGAATTGAGTAAAGAAATTATGTCAAAGTTTGAATCCTGGGCAACCAAATTCAATCTTATTTTTAGTGAAAATAAATCTAGGTATATTATGTTCAAAGCAAAGAAAACAGTTTCTCATTTTCCTGGCATCCATCTTTATGGAAAAAGAATCAGTTATGCGAATGAATTGAAATATGTGGTTATTGCTTTTGACCCTAATCATTATTTTATGATTCATCTCGATAGAGTCCAGGAAAAAATTGTGCGGCTTAATGAGAAGTTGAGAAGAATTACTAGATCTACGTGGGGTGTGAAACCTGAAATGGTTAAAGAAATATACTTAAATATTTAGAACGAATTATCCTTTATGGTGTGGAGATATGGTATAGGGACAGAGTTAAAATGAATACAAAACTATTGCAGATACAGCGTTATCCGCTTCTATCTATAACTAAAGCATATAGAACCACATCAAACGAAGCGCTGCAAATCTGAAGTGGTTGTATACCGATAGACTTAAAGGCTCAAATGTTTGTTGAAACCGATCTTAAAATAAGAGGTGTCGAAACAAATGATAATACACAGTTAATTGATTTTGAGATTGAAAAAAAAATTAATCCTTGGGAAACTTCAAGGATAAGTTGGGATTTTTTCACATACACTTGTGGCTGTTATTCTATTTATATGGATGGGTCAAACATGAAAGGAAAAGTTGGAAGTGCTTTTGTTCTTTATTTGGGCGAAGACGAGATAGATACTTTTACTTATCGTTTATCTGACAATTCATCCGTTTTTATGCAGAGGGTTTTGCTATAAATAAGGCTATTGATGAAATAATAGTTAGAAATATAGATGATGTCGATCTAATTACCGACTCTCGTTCTGCGCTTATGGCGCTTAACTCCCTTAATGAAAAAAGGCTCTATGTTAATCGTATTAAAAGGAAAACATTAAATTATTCTGGGGCAAAATTAACCTTAAATGGGTAAGAGCCCATAAAGGAACTAAAGGCAATGAAAGGGCGGACTACTTGGCAAAGCTCGCTATTGAAGAACAAGAAATAGACTGTTTCTTTCACGAGACCAAGCCTGAGATTCGATTAAATAATAAAGAAAATATGATTATTTCTTGGCAGAATCGCTGGGACTCTTGCAAAAATGGTGGAGCAACAAGAGAATGTTTTAGGAAAGTATGTATAAAGAGAGTTAAGGGTGATTTTTATCTAAATCAAATTTACACCGGACATGGAGTATTTAGAACTCATCAAAATAGATTTTTCGGCAAAACCATTATTTGTCATTGTGGAAATGAAATTGGAGACGTGTAACACGTTCTTTTAGAGTGTCGCCTCTGCCAGAGAGATCAATTAAAGCTTGGACCCAATACTTCAATCAATGTTTTACTGCGACAAGAGAAATTCCAATCCTTTTGTCGATTTGTTATCCATTCCCTTTTGAATTTGGAAATGGAGTATTAATTGATATTCCACTCTGTTAACTAATTTATTATTTTTTGTAACAGTGGAAGACCCACTGATTTGTTTAATGTATTATTGTATTTGTGTATTGTTGAAATAAAACGCCGCCGAGGCTGATGGTCGACAGTCGGTGGTGAGTGGCTTTGGCTCTTTGTTGATGGTTGCTGTGGAGCTTGTGGGGTTCAGACCAACACGTGTTCGCTGGCGTTCAGTTTAGACTGGGATCCTTGTCCCGCCCACTGGAATTCCACGGTATCGGACTAAAAGGAGGTAGCGCCGGGAGTGCCTGTGCCTCCGTGCTGTTTGGGGTGCTGTCGTTGCGGCTGCAATCTTCCCGGACGGCATTTGCCGGGACGGGTTACTTGTCTAGTTACCCTTCTCTAGACCCCCGTACTGCTTCTTCTCTAGCAACTCAATAAAATTAACACGTCAAATGAAGATCCTTGGTGTCATTCTCGACGACCGCCTTAATGGAATGGCCCACATTAATTACCTAAAAGATAAAACAGGCAAAATCCTAAATCGCCTCACAATAGCCAAAACCAGGAAGGGGCTCTCGGGTAGAGTGCCCAAAGCACTGTACAAGAGAGGTCTGGAATAGGATCATAGTGTATGCAGCTACAGCTTGGTGGACCGGCACGGTCAACCAATGCAACAAAATCTCATCCATTCAACGACAAGTTCTTTTAGCAGTTACGGGGGCTTTTTGTACCACCTCTACAGCTGCCCTTCTCACAATGAGTGGTATTGAACCAGTGGATCTAGTTTGTGAAATGGAAGCCTTGATCTACAAAGCAAAGCACGGCCACCAAATCTTCACCTTCCTAGGATGGGACCTATAGCACAGCAACTTGGATACATACGTGGAGTCCTGGCGACATCCGGCAACAATCAACCTTATTAATTTCGATTCTAGTCTTTCATCCTCCTCCATGGCCATCTACACGGACGGGTCCAAGATGAATAACCAGGCTAGTGCGGTCTTCTGCATCTCCGAGCCTGATCTCTCCGAAGCGTTCCTCTATCGACTGGGAGAACCATAACACGTTTTCCAGGCCAAACTAACAGCCCTACATCAGGCACTACTGTGGAAGAAGAGCCACAGACCGGGGGACTTTTGCAATATCTACACAGATAGCTTAAGTTCCCTCAAAGCCCTTCAGAAACTCAGGCTGAAGAACAACCTGGTTGAACAAGTCCGAGACCTTTGTGACGGAACCGTCTCCTTCCACTGAGTTAAGGCCCACATTGGCACTGCAGGAAATGAAGCCGCGGACAGAGCAGCCAAGAATGCCAGCGAAAGGAGAAAAATAGACACATACCTGGGGGCCCCACTGAGACCTCCCAGGACTTCGCTTCGCAGGCTACTCCTCTCAGAGTGGCAACTTAGATGGGATGATGATGAAGCGAAGGGACGTTTTACTCACAATATCGGCAGAGATGTAAAAACCTCCAGGTGCATCGACAACCTTTACATGTCACAAATAGTCAGCAATCACGGTCTCTGTCCGCATTACCTGAAAAGGTTCAACCTCAGGAACTGCAATTGCCGATGTGGATGACAGACCCAAGATTATATTCTTCATTTCGTCTACGTCTGCTCTCTTTTCAACCACATCCGTTCACTCATCAAGCATGACACCTCAATTTCAAAAATCATCTCTCACCAAGGACTCGCCTCAGAAGCGAAAAGAATTCTTTGAGAACTTTTTCAACACCAAGAAGAAGTTTTCGAATCGGTGGACTGATTCCAACTCACCCCAGGACCATTCTTCCTTCTCATCCCTAGAGTGCAGTAGCCTTTTGGTTCCCCGTCGTTCCTGAACAGCCGTCCCCTCCAGCCTAGTAACAGTGAAATCTAGCACCATCTCCTACGTCTCCTGAAAGGACACTGTGCCCGGACTGCTCCAGAAATGTACAATGACTCTGTATATATCATAGTCATTCCTTTTCTCATCTCATCGTCCGTGTCACCTAGTATTTTCTTCAAATAGTTTCGGAATATTACACCACTCATTGGTCGTGTCCCATAGAGTATCATCATGTTTTCCTTGTTTTTTTATTATTTAATCACCATGAATTTTCTTGTTTTTGTAATCATTGCTTGTTTCTTGATAATGTATTGTATTCAATCTGTAAGCCTCCATGACACCGCCTCAGAGCCTTATGTATGGGCTAGGCCTTGTTAAACATTGTATCACTTCTCTCTAAAGCTTAAATAAAGCCTAGGCGTGCCGGTGGATCCGATGCTCTATAGCGGAGGTGAGTGTTTTTAGATCTTTCTGTTGGTTGAGGTTTTGCGGCTTATGTCACTCAGACGACTGCATCATCTTTCCCTTTTATTTGGCTTATTTACTTGTTTCCTTTTCAGCACTAGACAGCTTAGCACCCAGCACATATTTTCAAAGCTGAGCTCCCCACTCTTGGCTGGGGAACTCCTTCAAAATTCAAAATTTGATCTAATTAGCTTATGCCGGTGTAACGCCACTGATGGCGCACACCTAATTCCCATCATTTCTTACCCTTCTCTAGAACAGTAGTAAATAGAATCATCCGCAACCTCCTTAAAGGCAAAGCACCGGGCTATGACGGACTAAATAACATAATACTTGAATAAATATTCTACACCAGTTCTGAGCATTTCTTGGCCATAGTAAACAAATGCCTCGAGCATAATCTGTTACCGTCAAGTTTAAAGATTCGGGTAGTCCTCATTTTCCTCAGATCTGAAATCATATCGCCCAATCACGTTGCTCCCAACAATAGGAAAACTCCTTAGAACAAACGACCCAAAGGCTTAACTACCACCTGAGAACATCGCATCAACAGAACATCCGTCAATATGGCTTCAGAGAGAGTAGGTCACTAGATCATGCACTAGATAAATCTTCTCTGGAAAATTGAAGAATTAAAAAGACAGAAGCTCCACGTTGCTGTCGTGTCTATCGATATCCAAGGGGCTTTCGATAACCTCACTTATTCAGTAAAGAAGTCAAGTTCTAAGATAACGTCAGACTGCTTTTCAACAACCTTCTCTCCAACAGAAGAATCGTAATACCAAAGAATGGAAGAGTTTCCAAAAAATAACAAACAAAAGGCTGCCCACAAGAGTCGTGAAGCAGCAAACCTCGTAACTGAAAGATGATGAGGTACTCAACAACATTTGCCCTGAGAATACCTCCATTAAGGCCTTATCCGACTTTATTATAGTGGCAGAAGCAAAGAGCGAACGCGCACTGGGCACACTGGCAACGGAAGTAATTGGAACCTTAAAATCTGGTTGGATCTACACGGCCTCCAAATTTCCACAACCAAAACAAGCTATCTGCTCCTGAGTAATCTGGCCATAGGTCCATCTATCTTCTGGGATGGCAGACGAGTCAAGAGAATCAGGGTACTCAAGTACCTTAGCCTCTATACTGACGAAAAATTGGAACAAAAGCGCTCAGACAGCATCACAATCTGCAGAAGATAGCTGGAAGCTCCTGGGCCTTTCACAAAAGATGAGAATCGAATTATAGAAGACCGTGGCAGAGCACGAACTTGCCCCTGAAGTGTTGGCCTGGAGCAGAGACATCACCAAGCGACTCACAGACATCCTGAACACAATTCAGAGGCCATTCCTGCTCAACATAACGGGAGCCTTTCGCACTACCCCAACAGGTCTTCTGCAAGTTATCACTGGCATTATGCCCCTCCACCTGAAACTTAAAATGGCAGCCAATTATGTCCATGCCACCCAATTTTCCCAGTCGGCGCTTGTTGGGAACACCATGCTGAAGCCAGAGGAATTTGAAAGAAAAATAATCGGCTTTTCACACCATCCATCCCAGTCACTGATTCCCAGGCAAGAAATAAAATCGGTGCATGAACTCCATAGGAAGGAGGACAAATGTTTAACCTGAAGAATCATCTCCGAATTCTACTGAAAATTTCCCTTACCCCAGCTCCTTGCAACAGACAAGACATAATCTTCGCCAATGGCCACGACCCATTCTTCTCATATTTCAAATGCTTCCACATTAAAGAATCTGACTGCTGCGGCTGTGGGGATGTGGGCGACCCACTCCATTACGCCACCACCTGCCAGTTCACCATTTCTTTTCACCTCACCAAATCCACCCAGGACCTTGAAGCAGTCTGGTGGAATAAAGTAATGAAAAGTATATTATTCCAGGGTTAAAACAAGGAACCTTGTGAAGTTTCTTCTGGACAACGAATCCCTTCTATCACCAGACTCAGAAAAATTTCTGAACCACTACCCACCTCTTATCACTTGCCGTTTGTTCCTTCCCGCTAATACAGTACACAAATAAATCCAATCAATTTATATTTTAATTACTTCCTTCTCCCAGGTTCCACAAAATGTCTCCAAGTATGTCAACGTCTATATAGTTTACTATTGTTCATTCCTATTAATTATCTGTATTGTTTGCATTCTATTTTATGCCCAGTGAGTTTTGTTTTCATATATTCAATCTTTGCATACAAGTGCGCATGCGGCAGGCTATCTTTCGGAATGCGCATTCCTGCCGCATGCGCACTTGTATGGTAAGATTAATAATAATTAAATACCTACATTTTTCATATTTAGTGAATATTGTAAATTTTTCATAAATGTAATTAAGTCGTAAATGAATAACTGAAAGCTGTCCATTTTTTAGCATTTGACTTCATCTTGCTCAGTCGTAAAATGCAGCCACCTGTCTTTACATCTTTAGTGACTACCTTCTTTTTGAGAACTAGGGAAGCGTGTGTATCAATCGTCTAATTATTATGAAGAATCAGTTGGAAGAAGTAAAAGAAGGTTTTTCTTGATTTTTTCAACATGTTTTGCCATCGGTGAAAATCAACAGAATAAGAAAACTCTTCATATTTTATGGCGGTCTGTTTCAGATGCTATCATCAATAAACAGGAAATGACAAGGGTAATAAAAAAAATACAGGATGAGGTGAGGATTAATTTCGCATTTGTAACACTTTAATGTGGTGGGGAAAATGGTCATTTGCTAGGTCGTGGGACTTTGAAGCATCTTTCAAGATGCAACGTAAGACAGCAACTTGGCAAAAACAATACATTAGACAATACCCTACAATAAATTAGATCTCGATGTTCCTAGATCTTTAATATCATGTATTAATTTGGAGGAGGAGGTGTAGAATCACTAATGAATTAGTTGGTCCTTTGTAATCGGTATTAAACAATAATTTTGTTAAAAAATTGTCTCTTGCATAGAAAAAAAAGACATTTCACTTTATATTTTCAGAAGTATTAGAGTTGGAAGAGGATGGTAGAGACTGTAAATGATGAGAGACATTTGTGAACTTATAACTTCATAGCAATTGCGTCAATCAAATATGCCAAAATTGTTTGTTATGATAAGGTGATAATTCGTATAATGTAGAATATTCTCTAAACTTTAAAGATAAAATAATTAGTGAACTAGAGAAAATACATGGGGTAAAAAGCCTATCTTTTCATCGTTAATCTTCTATTTGAGGGAAATCACTGTCTTTGTAACTCTTATAGATAAAATAAGCATTCTGTTTAAAATAGACTTTCTTTATAGAGTTTTGATTTATGCTTGTAGAATTAAGACATGAGTTAAAAAAAATTATTTTTAAAAACATCGACAAAAGTTTGAGATTTGAGAAAAGGAAAAAATTTTAATATTATTAACAGAAATAAATTTATATATATGAAAGAGTGCTAACAGAATCAAAGATTAACAAGCATAAACAGATATATGTCAAAGATTTGTTGTATAAAAATTGTAACAACAGAAATAGGGAATTCAATTGTTCAAGTTAATTCATTGTACTTTTCATTAAGTTTAAATGTTTTATTTCATCATGTTTTATTTTCATAGAAAAAATTTGTTCTTTCCATTAAAATTTATAAGGATTTAACTGTAGACATTTGGCATGATTCTGTGTTGATAAAGAGAGAGAACATAATAAATGTGATCGATGGACAAAATTTGATAACTTGTTGAGTTGGTTAGCAGCATTTAAACCAAACGAGAAAATAGAAAATTCACTACATCTGATAAAAGATGCATGTTCTTAGCAAGATGACAGTGATAAGACATTATTCTTTAGTGTTATAATTCAACAATTAAAATTAACATTATCATCTAATCACATTTATTCTGCAGTTTCTTCTTCTTGCAGCAAAACTTTATTTTTGCTATCCTGCTGCTTATAGTTTTATACGTAGTTGAAAAATTTTAATTTTACCTCATCCTATGTACATTAAAAATTATCCAATGCTTTAAAGAGCCCAAGTAGTGTGTCCACTTATGTACCTTCTAAAAAAGAATGAAATGTTATTTTCCCATGAAAAACTTTTTTGCCTTATATACATGAAATTATGTAATTCCGGGTTTTAATTATAAAGGAGGAAAACTTCTAGGAAAAGTAGAAAATATCATTCAATCTTCAATGATAACATCTTTATTTTCAAAATATAAAGAAATAGTTGCCTTAGTTAACATGAAGAAGCAAACAGCTGATGACTTTTATTGTCAAACTCTGAATATCCTAAAACTGTTAAATGATTGCAAGTACGATGTTTTATGTTTAATTTCTGTCAACAATAGAATTAATAGAAATATGTTCACCAAGTTATTCTTTTTATTTGATATAGTTCATCTGATCAAATCTGTTAGAAACAATTGGTTTAATGAAAAACAATAGGGCAAGTTTTGTGTATTTCTTCACCTGACAATTGATCTAAAAACTCTTTAGCTAAGCTCCAAGATCTCAAAGATATTTAAAACAGAAAAATCAAATTTGATGAAGAGTTCACCAAAGCTATCCCATAAAGTTTTATATTCCACTTCTTTTGAAAAAACAAATGTGTTACTGGCCTTAAATATATTTCATGAAAGCAATAGTGCTGGTTTAGATCATGGAGCTGGAGAAAAAACAAAGATACCATGGGAACTAATGAATTCATCGATCAGTTTTTAAAATGGTAGTATATTGTTAACTTAAAAAATCCTGAGAAAGTTAAGAGGTTGAAAAATCCTTTTTGTGGCACAATTAGGAGTACAGATCAAATGAGAATGGTATTTCTAAACAAATTTTATGATTGGCTTGTTTCCTGGAACAACAAATCTGCATTGCCATTAAAAAAAGAAAAGAACTAGGAATACCAGGTAAAGGTTGTAATTTGTCTTAGGAGACACAATTTGCCTTTAGTTTACCATAAGATCATTGATAGATATTGTAAATCATATCTTCAAAGAGCGCACCCCAAAATATATATTATAAGGAAAATTTCAAACTGATTGTCTGGAGGCAAGATTTGGGCAGTATCAACAATTGTCTGGGTGAAATTATAATGTTTCATGCCTTCAAATATTTGGATCTGAAAAAAGACTAGAAAATTGTAGATCGGATAAATTTTCATTTAGGAAAAAAAGGGGAGTTTCACATAAAATCTCAAGACATTTTTGAGGCAACTCAAAAATTTCAGTAGAATTTGAAATAGATGAGGAATTGTATGAGGTTTTCGACACAACTACTGATGTTGAAATATCACCAGAGGAAATGCCAGCAATCATTTGTGTTTCAGGTTATGTTGCTAAGAAAGTTAGTCAGAAATTAAATTGTGATCTTTGTACATCAAAATTTATTACAACAAAAGATTTAGAATATGAAACTGAGACTACTTGTAAATATGTGTCACTTCTATATCGAGGTGGCTTGAAGTGGCCTACTAACTACACACTAGAAATATTAGTGGAAAGTTACCAAATTTTCAATAAATTAATTCTTAAAGAATTTGAAGACAAATTTTTGAACGCCATTAACCACAAGCAGCTGTTGGAACATCTGTTTTTTGAAAAAATTGGAATTGCTAAGTTCAATAATTTTGACTTAATTGTAAAGCAATGTATTTCCATTTCAGAAAATATATTTTTAAATAACTATACTAAATCCAGAATGACCAGCTTAGAGCTAAAAAATTGAAACGAAAATTATCAACTTTAGGATATTAATCTTTTTGCAGTTGAAGATTGAAAACGCATTAACATTTCTAGCAAATGTTAATGCGTTTGTTAACAGTAAAATTAATTGGCGACGATAGCGTAACTCTGCAAGAAAAGAAAACGCTTCACATTACGGCATGAATTGAATTTCTCTTTTATGTATTTGTTTTCGTTTCGTTAATTATTAAAAAATTGCTTTCTTGACTTCAACGGATAATAATTTTTACCAGCAACTGCAAAATTTTACGCGGTCTTTTCTATGTCTCTGAGTATTTGCTTTTTTTTCAGTTTGTTTGCGTTTGGCAGAACAGCTGCATCTAGGTTTCACAAAATAAAATTTAAAATAAACACTATCGCATATTCATCATGCAAATTATGCAAATAGTCAGTACTAAAAACAATGTAAAGATAGCGAATTTACATTTTTTGAAGTTCCTGGAGTGCTTTTACTGCTGTGTAGTTATGCATATATAACAAAAAGGATCGTATAGTGGTATTTAAGTTGAAACAGATTACTTTATTTCCTCCTCTTTTTTTTTTTTCTTTTGACAAAAAAATATAAAGATTTATCAATTATAATAGCATATTAGACTTAAAATCTATCAGATTATTTACTTCACAATAACACCAAGGTCAACATATATATGCGTATATACATATATTTATCTTACCAGGCCAGTTCCTTACTCAATTTGCTCAAGGCTAAATAAATGCACACAGACTAAATGAGCAATAATAATTTATATTTATTAACATGTCTTGATTAACACTATACGGAAATTATAGTCGATCGACTTCTTTACTCACAAATCTAATTGATTAAACACGTTTGATTTACTTAGACATAACAAACACAGTTACATAAGAAAAAAAGTATGTTCATAATATGATACGGCTACATGTGATAAACCTAAAAACTGATTCACTAGATTTAGTTCTTTTGCCTTACAGCAGCCAGAGTTCCACTCATTATTTCTTCACGCGTCTTAATAATCTTGTAAAAGAGACATGCTTCAGCCAGAGGTCGGCTTACTTTTTCATCCTTTCAATATTGACACAAAAATTCAAGTCTACACTACGCTGTCTCTTAAAACCTTCTAATGTTCATTTGTAACAAGGAGAAATAATAGAAAAATTCAGAAAATGTACTTATCACTGAGGCTCTGCAGCAGCCTCTAAGGTAGCACCTTCTGGCAGGGGAAATCTTCACATCGACACCTCGAATGCCACGGATCCACCATCGCAGCGTCCTCCCGACGACAAAAAATCCTCTTCGCTGGGGACCTTCAACTCCCCGACCTCTCCAAGAGTCCCGTTCACCTCCTTCGATGATGTCCAGCCCCCGAAAAAAAAAAAAAGCAAAAATCACTCCGTCTGTCCTTCCCCTCCAACCAAAAGGCCCGCTTTCCTACGTCATAGGCTGCTAACGTCACTTCCCTCTCGAACGTTCTCCAAAGTTCAGGACCAGATATTTCGTCATCTCACAGCAAAATTTCGTCATCCACTCGTATTTTCACTGCCGCGTGACTCAGCATTTTTTTTGACCGGGCCATGCTTCGCGGAGAAACGACGATCCACTGGAGCAGGGGAAAGGGAAAAGGAACTCATTTCATCTCCCCTGCTTTTTCATCTTTTGGCATAAACAAATTCTCCGCAGCTTCATTTCGGACTAGGCTGTTACTCCTTTGTTCACTTCACTTTTGAGCCGTTCCCATGTTATAATATCAGATTTGAGATGTACCCAGAGAGGGCACCCTCGGTTTAACAAATTCAAAAGACCCTATTTGCAAGGACTTTACTGAGTTTCTTCTCGTCCTTGGCATTATTAGAGCTCTGCCTCCCAGTAGAGGATCAATTTTCTTTCTCTGATGATGGAGGTTTATCAAGAAAGATTGGTATTTCCAAAAGGCACATTATCTTTAATCCCAGGAGGTAGTTTATTGGAAAGGTTGAACAAGGCTTTTAGTGAACATTTCAATTCCATGGTTTCAGTCAAGGGTTGGGTGCAACATCCCTGTCTTTAGCAGGCACCCCAAGGTCGCCTTCCATGAACTGGTGAAGAGACTCCGGCTTTTCTTTTATGGGAGGGATCCGTTCATTTTCTAGTCTTATATTTTCTGATCCCTGTGGGCCTGGTGGCCACACCCTCTTCATGCACACAGCAACATGCAGTCATTTTGCAATCCCTTACTTTGTTGAATAATTTAGAAAAATCTGCAGATGAGCTTAAAGGCAGCTCAAAACCTTCCCAAGGTCTAAACAGGTGTGCAGGCAACTTAGGACATTTAAAAATGAAAAATTACATGCCCCAAAGCCCTTAAAGCAGGATCAGGACCTTTAGGTGAGTGAGCAATTCACTTGAGTTTTGAAATTCAGCATATAAATCCAGCCACTACTTAGTGGACTGTTTCATGTAAAATAGGTTGGTAGAGTCGTTAGAAGAGGATACTTCCCTTGTATACAAGACTCTATCTAAAATCATTTCAGTTCTGGTTTAGGAGCATAAGCCTGTTCAGTGAAACATCAAAGGCTGTTTATAAAGTCCATGGAGAGGATGCTGAGCACCCCACTTAATCAACAAATTGGCTGAGTAAATTCATTTGGTGTTTTAGGCCTGCCGTTACTAATAAATTCTGACGGGGTTCTGGGTCAGCATTCCCTACGATTTAAGATGTAGAGAATGGTTGTTTGTCAGTATAAACTTTCTTTGGCGAGAAATGATTGTGCTTATGAAGACAGTGAATTTCTCAGTAAACTTAATTTTATAAGATTGCATTTTCTTTAAATTTCTTTTTTTCAATTATTTTCTTTCAACATTTTGTTATTTTGTTGCTTTGTATTCCTTTTATTTGAATAAAGTTGGAGATTTGTTTGTTTGGTTTGTAGTTGGTAAACTGCATTTATTAAGTGCTTATTGTATATAGATATTTTTGTTGTTTCTGATACAGTTAACTGGTTGTTGGCATTATCAGTTTATAGGCATTTTGTGGAAATATAGATTGGATACTTGCTGTGAAAGATGGATAATTTTGTGGTTTGTATATATTTTGATCAGTATAGATTGCCCAGGACTTTTATTAAAAAAAATTCACATTTGGTGAACTTCTCTTTTCTTATATATATTTCTGCAAGAGAATAATGATATTCAGTTTGAACTGTCTGCAAGAGATTCCTCACCGATATTAGTTTGAACTTTTCAATAGTTTTTTTAACAAAAAAATACTTTTAGTTCAATAGATCCTCATGCATCTAATATCTTTAAAAAATGGGTTAGAATCACTGTTGGCATTATGTGGTTTCCTTTGACTTTAGATCTTGCTGTGGCATGCTGTCAGGCCCTGTTGGTGTTTTTGTCTCCAGGTATTAATTCATTTCTAGACATTTCATTAGAAGCTGATTCACCCCATATTAGTCTAATTTTAAACACTGGTTTGGTTTCTTCCTGATGGCCTAGTCTTTTATTCTGTTTTTTAAGTAAAATGCTAGACATTCTTCTTTTACTTATTTCAGATGAGCTATAAAACAGATTATAATATAAATTATTGACTTTGAACAGAAACTGACTGGATACTTACTTATAAGCTAAATACTTTAATTCAATATTCTGATGAGCTACTCTGATTATACTAAAATATATTGTAGTCTCAAAGTTTCCATTTATTTTATTTCTGCATTCTAAAATTAAACAAAGTAGAAAGAAAGTGTGATCATTAATTACGGTTTTTTTATCTATTTATTTTAATTTGGCCTTTTTTGATTTAAAAAAAAATATTATGGTTCAGTCATGTGAAAACAATTGCTCCAAGTGTGTTTTTGTTAAGTTTCTAGAAGAAAATTCTGAACAGGTTCTTAATATTCAATAAGTTCTATTTTTTTTCCAATTCCCTTCATCAAGCTTTTTTTGATCCTATTTTACTGATTATTTAAATGTTGGGTGTTTTACACACCCTATTTGTTCTATTGGAGTTTTGGGTCTCACTGGTGTTCAGGATCTGACATAAGTCTTGACAGAATATCTATATCAGTCATGCTTACCTCTTTTTCTTTTAATTAGGTTTGCTTTGAAAAGGAATTGGGTTATCTACCACTTAAATCTTTTAGGGAATCAAGTATATTTATATTATATTTCATTATTTACCTTTTTATAAACTGTTATATTTCCTTACCTTATATAAAAAATTATTCTAATTTTTTTACAAACAAATAAGCATATTTGCTGTTATTCCCCAACGACTAAGTCAATAACAACTAAATTTACTGAACAATCCTTTCAGTTCTTTTCCTTCTTTCAATGCAGTTTAATCAAAGGAAACACTCAAAGTCTATTCTTTTATCTAACATTTGAATATCTTATCAACTAAAGGGCACTTTTTTTTAAATAATTGTTTTATAGGCTGTGTTTAAACAGGCGACTAGGTGTCTTAAATTCACCAGATTTGTGGCTGGGCT